>JAKTXJ010000044.1:0-129012 GCA_030582495.1 Suhomyces terraborum | reverse complement strand
GGAAGAGGGCAACCTCTCCCGGGACCGAAAAGCTGGTCAAACTTGGTCATTTAGACCGTCCTCTCGACCCCTTTGTTCGTCAATTTAGACGAGCAGAAAGTAAACACACAGGCTTAGGCCTCGCCGTCCCCGACACTGTTGGGGCACAGTGGATGGAATGCTGTGGTGGGACAGTGGCCTCGGTAACTCGCCGTCCCAACACGGTAATATTCACCTCGATACTACCGGCATGTAGCCCCAGTTGCCCCAGCGTGGAACCACGCTTGTTTAAATACCCTCTTTTATACTGGGCCTCCCGCAAGCTAATTTGTCTTCTCAACCACGTTCCTTTTGGGCCCACCGGACTATTTGGATGCTTCTGGCTGTCGTGCTACCTCTGTCCTGACTGATAAGCCCGCTAGTCCCAGTTGCTGGCATTCCGCGCCCCTGTCTCCTCCATCTTCCTCCCCCTCCTCCTCGCAACACCGTCACGAACCTGTGCTGACGACACGGCACACGCTAACTTTGTTTGTTTGGCGTGCCACCAAGCCGGTGTCCCCTCCAGAGGTCTGTATCATCATCGAACCACCTGGTCGAGTGGGACTTTTGTGGAACTGCTGGAGCTCCTAGCCTCGTGCTGTCCCCGTGTGCTGCCTGTGCTCTCCTCTGTTGTTGTTGTTGTTGTTGTTGTTGTTGTTGTTGTGTTGATCGTGGACGCTTGCCCCCAGTGCTGTTCCTTCTCGCTCCACTCCCTTGTTTCTCCCCTGGCTCCTCCAACGAGTGACTGCCTCGATCCTGATCCCGCCAGCTGCTCATTCTCGGTGGCTGCTCGGACTTGTCGGCCGTGCCCTCCCTCCAGATCCTGGATCCCGTCGCCTCCTTCCATCTCAGTGTTGATGATACCCTCCTCCATCCAGCCCATTCAATGCCCAATAGACCTCCTCACTACCAATCGCATAAGCGGCAGAAATCGTCCGTGCTGAGTGTGGGTTACTACTTCCTGCTGGACCAGCCCCAAAACCAACACCCGCATCTCTCTCCTTTAGCTCCTGTTGCCAATTCTGGCTACGACAATGATCCCTACACCTTGAACTACAACTTTCCGCAAAAGGACCACGCCCATGACAATCCCGACCCCGAAGATGCCACCACCGCCTCCCATTCCATCCACAACTCGCCCTTGAAGCGCTCGGCCTCCCACGACGATGTCAATGGCCCTCACCACCCCATCAATGTTGCATCGGCTTCGGGGGGCCCCTCCACAAACTCGGCCTCCACTCATTCGTCCTTCTTCCACTACCCGGCCCATCTCCAATCGAACGTGTACCCATATGTCGACTCCAATCCCATCTACCCCCAAAACTACCACGCCACCTCCCTGGCCGCAACTGCTTCCTCCATTGCATATCCCTCTACCCATTCTTCTCACTCGGCAACCTCCTCCCAGTCATATTCAACCAACTATGAGTCGTCGTCTATGTATTCAGGAAACTTCACCTTCCCAAAGATCCCAGAACACTCATCCATCAACATTAACTCCCAAAAACAGGTTCCTCCTTCATCAAGTCAGTCCTCAAATCCTAGTGCAAATAAACACCAGAAAAATAATCTCTCCATTTCTTCCCACTTCAATTTATTTAACCTCGATGACTCAAAGAAGCAAGCCCAACTGCAACCTCAGCATCCATCTTCACATTCCCAGTCCCTTCAACAGATTCCTCAATCTATACCACCCCCAGAAAGCGCAACAAATGATCTCTTGGTTAACTTGCTCTCTGTAGATGGGTCCAATATCAATAATTATTTGTTAACAATCCTTTACAAGTTGAATTTGCCCCTCCCTATCGACGATTTTTATAACGTCCTTTACAATAATGACAAACTTGCTTCTTTGCTCCAACTTGACGTCCAATCAAAAATAGACAAGACATATACTTCCAACAACGACCAATCAATTGACACAATTCATCTGTTATTAAACGTGTTCAAAACTCCAGAGGTTTTGTCTCAATATTTCCCTAATATAGATAACAAGGACAATAAGTTGTCCAATATCAATTATCACGAATTGCTAAGAACTTTTTTGGCCATCAAAATTCTCTTTGATGTTTTGATCCAAATGCCATTGAACTCATCCGAGGAACCACAGAGCTACACGATTCCAAGACTTTCCATTTACAAGACGTACTATATTATTTGCCAAAAATTAATTATGAAATATCCGTCATCTTCAAACACAACTAATGAACAACAAAAGTTGATATTGGGTCAGTCGAAGTTGGGTAAGTTAATTAAATTGGTCTACCCAAATCTCCTCATCAAAAGATTGGGGAGTCGTGGTGAATCAAAATACAATTACTTGGGTGTCATCTGGAACGAAAATATAATTGATGACGAGATCAAAGATTTATGCGACAAGTATGAATTGATTGATTTGAATGACATCTTCAATGGGAAGGGAAGATTGCTAAGCTCTACTCCTAAGAAGGGTCATAAGAAATCAAGCAGCAAGAGTAAGATCAAACCTGAAACAATACCATTAGAAGTATCTAAACCCGTTGTGCAACCTACTCAGTCTGGTAGACCTTTTCAGACTGATTTTCCAGATCCAATCTCCTCACCTAATCTTTCTTTCATAAAACCATTTTTGAAATACCCATCTGATGATCACTTCACCATCTTAAATGACGAAGAAAATTGGTTCAACGATGTCAGAATTAGAATTTATTCGAACCATCCCCTGATATCAAGATCAATGATCCACAAGGTATTTTTAACCAATGAAAATTTATTGACAAACTCAAGTTTGTTGACGAATTTGATTGGACAAGTAATAGTACCACTTCAAAATTCAGGAGATCATGATTCAATCGACTTGAATTTATACCTTATTATCATTATCGAAATTATCCCTTACTTATTGCTCATCAAATCATCTGCTGACATCAACTTTTTGAAGAATTTGAGATTAAATCTACTTCATTTGATCAATAATCTCAACAATGAATTGAAGCGGGTTGGATCTCCATCTTTTGGAATCAACAATTCAACTATCTTTTTAATTCTATTGAAAAAATTGATCAATCTCAATGATCTTTTAATTACATTTATTAAATTGATCATCAAAGATGACAGTAAATCAATGATGTCTGTGGATATTGAGAATTTCTTAAAAGTTAGTCAAACGTTGCATCCATCTCAGGAGGGAAATGTTGAGGAAACACAAGTTAAGCTAGAAGAAAGTCAAGAAGAGGATTTCTTTTTAAACCTTAATTCGAATCTTACTTCTAATTCATTGAATGAGTTGAATTTCAGTTTCAAAAATGACATCTTGTCGAACGATTTAATATATACCTTGATTGGTTACAATTTTGATCCACTCGTGAGTGACGAAATTAAATCTTCAATCTCAATGAATTTCGTTAATCAAGAAATCAATATCATTGATGAATTTTTCAAAAAGGACTTACTAGCTTTCTTGAACGAAAGTGATCACACCAGAAGTTCCTCTTCCTCGTCTTCAGCATCCAATGTTCTCGATGTATCTGACCAAGAAGACCTGACACCTTTAAATGAGTCTTTATTATCGTCAAAAGAATTTAACAAATTACATTCCTTGATAAAATTGATTGACAAAAGACTATTATCAAATCATTTCAAATCAAAATACCCCATCTTAATTTATAATAATTTTATCAACTTCATCTTAAATGATATATTGAAGTTCATTTTTTTGAAGCAGCAACAATTTCAATTACTGGGTCATCCACTGAGTGGTTCACACGATGGAGAGTCTGAAGGAAATCAAAATAGTTTTGGCAATTGGTGGGTTTTCAACTCATTCATCCAAGAATATTTAAGTTTGATGGGAGAAATTGTCGGTTTAGAGGACTCTCTTTAGGCGCTCCTACTGCTTGATTTCCTATCAAAAAGAGTAAAATTGACTGGTTCAACTTGACTATTGGCTCAGACTTTTCAATGGGTTTTCAACTTCCATTTCAGGAAGTTGTCTACTCTTTTTTTATATGCACAAACATTAGTGCTTGATATCCCTGGTGTATTTGATTTCTTGATCTTTACAGTTTGTCCACTTATATAGTTAATAATTAATTTACAGGGAACTGTAACCATATTTAATAGATATGTCATGTCTATTCTCTCGATGATCTATCAACAATAAATATTTTACTTACAATTTGGCTTGTGGTTCCAACAAACCCTTGGTCAAGATCTCCTTCATCTCATTGGCGGATTCGATCAAGTAAGCCTTGAAGTGGGAAGAGTTCAATCCGTTACCCTTCTTAGCAGAAATATGGATATGGAGCCATTCGCTGTTGATCAAGTAGGCTAAGCCAAAACCTTGGTCGATAACTTGAGACCATCCCCAGGATTGGAAGAATTCAGAAGGAACTTGAGAGGAGGAGATGTACCAAGTTTGAGAGTAACCGAAGACTGGGTCAGTAAAGATTTCAGGAACTTCTTCGCCAGGTTGGATCATTTGCTTCAAACCGAACAAATGACGGTCGACACCCTTACCATCGGCAGCTTCACTCAAGTATTTAACGTGTTGCTTGCAAGCATTTTGGAAAGCAACAGATTTCTCTTCAATAGTAGCATCTGGACTGACCCAAGTTTCAACGAACTTCTTGGATTCTGGAGAGACGGTTCTTCCGGTTTCAGTTCTACCATTCAAGAATTTTCTAGTGGCTGCACTTTCGTAAGTTGGTCTGATTTTTCCAGTCAACTTGAAGTAAGCTAATTGCATCAACATTTGGACATAAGCATCAGGAGAAACCTTGAACTTCTTGATCAAGTTCTTACCGTAAGCGTAGTGTTGGAAAAGTTGCTCATCGTGGGAAGCAATAGTAGCATCAAATTTGGCAATTGCGGTTGTAATATTTTGTCTAGCAACTGGGTTAAGATCGAATTGCAAGAGTTCGGGCTTCTTAGCACTGAAATCGAAAGTAGTAGAAGACAATTCATTCAAGAACTCCTTAGGGTCTTGCTTGAAGATCTGGCTCAAGATGTAGTTGTTCATTTGAACAGTTGGAGTAGCATCCATTCTGGAGTGTTCACCCAAGAATCCAGAGTTACCGTTTTCGGATACAAAGAATTGCAATGGCTTGTCGAAGTAACGGTTCTTACCGTCTCCATGCCAACTGTTAGCAGACTTTTCTTCGATGGTGATTGGCTTGTTATCGTCCAAACAAATAACGAAAGAAGAAGCGAAAATGGTCTCGAAAGATTGGGCATTGATTGGAGTGGCAACCAAGTTGTTGTAGGCAGCGAGGAACTCGTCTCTATTGAGAGAAGTCAAAGAACCAAGACCCTCACCTCTGTCGGCGTTGGAGTTCTTGATGGCTTGGAGTTGTTGGTAGATCTCAGCCTTGGAGAGAACTTTACCGTCCTTGTGGTGAAGAACCTTGTAGAAGTTGTTCTTGTAGATCACGAGGAAGTATTGGTGCTTTTGACCTTCGTAAAGCTTGGTGATGTCGGAACCTTCGTGGGGCACTCTGGAGTTGTTGAACATGTATCTGAACGCGTTCATACAGAATGGATTACCCTTGATGATTTCTGGCTCCAAAGTTTCATTTTGGACTTGCAACATGAATTCGATGGTGTAGTGGGCGATCAAGGTGGCCTTGAGCAATTGGTCCTTACCTATGGCGTTGTTGACGTCCTTGTGAGAAAAGAAGTATGACACGTAAGGCACCACAGGGTCTCTGTAGGACATGTAGGCGTAGTCGTCCCACCAGGTGGCCAACCAATTCTCCTTGTCCTTGGCGTAGTCTTGGAGGCGGGATTGCAACTTCTGGCCCTCGCCATTGACGAAAGCCTTGACCTTGGAAGCGGTTTGAGTGTATTGATCCTCAGTCAAGTAAGGCTCAACCGACTTGAGATACCTTCCAGCGGTCTCATCCAAGGTAGGAACGGGCAATTTAGGCAACTGGCTCTGGTACTTGAACAAGTCGCCCTTCACGATACTGCTTGACAAATTCTGTTTAAGAGAAGGCATTCTTTTCAAGATTCTATGAGAAGTTTTGAACATAATCTAAACAAAAGTGGCTGCTATCGAATCGGCAAGGGGGCCTTTATATATCTGGGGTAGTGCGGATGCATCAAGGAAATACGAAAACTGGGGGAGCCGAGGTTCACCGCACACACTCACATGGAGGTGATATTTCACAATAAGGACGTAATTCAAGCCATTTACGAACTCCGTGGGAATTTGATGGGCCGAAGTTTCGGAACCGTTGGGTCCCTACGATGGAGCGGGATGTGGAAAGTTAGGGACTGGAGGGTTTGGGAATGGTGCCTTCTCTCATTGGATGAAGTTGTGGGGCACCCTCTGCGTACAGGACTCTAGTGGGAGTGGAAGGATTTACTGGGAGAACTAGTGGAAGGATTTACTGGGGGATTATGAAAAGATTTACTGGGAAGAATGTGGAGGAAAGTTACTGGGGGAATAAGTGAAAAGATTGGGGGGAGAAGTGGAAAAATACACTGAGAGATTTCTGGGTGTGGTGGAGAAATTGACAGGCTCAACATTCTGGGGTACTTGGAAATAACTAACTGGGCTATTGGGATATTTCACCTCCTGGCAAAATATTTTTCAGCATATATCGGTGCACTCCCTGGGGCCTGGGACTGGTGATGGTACCCAAAGAATGCACTGAAGAGCAGTAGTCTTATTTTATCACTAAACATCGCCATGACGTTGTGGGGACACCCAGCATTGACATATATGGCATGGGGCGAGATTCGGAACTCGCTCGCAATTGGTGGAGCCTGGGGCAGGCGAGGCTCAGGCCCGCGGTGGAACTCGCTAATTCCTCCCCGGACTTTTCGCGGTGTCGCGGTATCGGTGTCGCCCCACTGTGCCGGTTCGCGGTCGGCAGCACCACCTGGAAAGAATCATGGGCATCTGTCATGGCATCTATAGCGCATACTGAATACTCTAGATGTCCCAAGGGGTCCACCGGAGCAAACAATGTCATGGGCACGGTTCTTTTTGGGAATCCGGGGGACCTCGGGCTGTGGAACCGAAATACGAGCTCACGATCTCAAGCCGTCTTGCCCCGTGAAGTGCGTTGTGAGTGATCTGAGTGATCTGAGCTTGAGCTCTGCTGCTGGGCCATGCTTCGGTGAGTGGGGGTGTTCCTCGGGCCAGAAAGAAAGAGAAAATAGAGCGATCTGGTGCGACATAAATGTCGCCCGTTCTGGTTGTAGGTCCACGAAGACCTCAACCGTTTGCACCTGATGCTTCCCCAATTAATAGACCTGAAACATGGAAATATTCCACCAAAAATCTCACCAAAACCCCAGCCAGGTCCAATTCAAAGAGCACCGGTTCCGGTACCACCGCAATCACGCAGCAGAGTTTCACAGTTGTTCTTCCACCGTTGGTAACAGACCGTTGGTTCGGGGCAACCAACACTAGGGCCCGAATTTGGCAAAAATCCGAAGAAACTGCGAACTTCCGCAATTGTTGAAATTCTTCAAATCGTTCAAGTTACTTGATGATCCTCTCTAATGACGTAGTGTTCGGACATTCCTTGGCAGGGGCACAGTGTAGATGGATCAGGAACCAGTACGGACCAGCAGTCGTGGCACCGTCACGTCTTCCAAGTTTCTGAGGTCCCAAGTATCGGTGTTTCGTGCCAGTTTCGTGCCAGTTCGTGCCAGTTCGTGCCAGTTTCTGGCTCCAAGCTGGCGCAATGTCTGGATGGAACTCGCTGTGCTCTTTCAGGACCGACCCGAAGCATCGGGTCGCAGTACGGGATGTTCCAGCGCGAGCTGCTGGAAGCACTCGCTGCAGTCCGACTTCTGTTCGGGGAGCGAGTTAGTCAATTCCACGTTCTTGACATCAGTTCCATGCATCTCGAATTTCTCACCCACTAACTACTCCCATCCACTTCGCTCATTCGGTGTTGATATTTATATAGAAAATCACCACTAAAGACGGTACTCTAGGTGTCCAGGCCACCACTGCTTCATATTGCCAAAATCCTGCCTTTTTTTCAGGTTTCACCTGGTACCTGCTCACACCTCCACGCTTGCACCTCCCACTGTTCTTCCCCGAGCTCTCCGTGCGAAAATTCATTATCAACACCCACTTCACCATGGAGGCCCTCTCATATTCGACAGACGAGCTCTCGTACGCCCGACTGTCCTCGGCCGTGTTCTTCGGCTTGTGGTACGTGGTGATTCTCGTGGTGGCATACTCGGGATTCGTGGAGATCTTGGCCAAGTTCAAGACAAGACCGCAGATGGACTCCCCATGTACTGAGGGTGTCACGATCATCAGACCCATCAAGGGCATTGATCCCGAGTTGGTGTCGTGTTTGGAGTCCTCGTTCCAGCAGAACTACCCCCAATCGCTTCTCCAGATCTTGTTCTGTGTGGAGGACCCCAATGACCCGGCACTTCCTCTTCTCAGAACTCTTCTAGCAAGATATCCCCACATGGACGCGTCTATCCTCTTGAGTTCCGGCTTCGACCCGGTGCTGAACTCCAGCGACGACCACTACGGGCCCAACCCCAAGGTCAACAACTTGGCCAAGGGATTCACATCATCCAAGTACGACATTTTGTGGATCATCGACTCCAACGTGTGGGCCAGTCCCAATATCTTGAAAAACTCAATTGCATCTTTGAACGGCAACCTCAACAACGGCCGCCGGGTCCCTGGATCGCCTGGATCCCGCAGCGTCAAGTTGGTCCACCACGTTCCATTGGCTCTAAGCGTCAACAGTGGCCCCGACACTTCGGAGCCTCTCACCGTACCCGACGACGATACTGAGTACGTTCTCAGCCCGGTAGCGTCGTACCTGAACTCCACCGCCCGGTTTGGGCCTGCCACCACGGTGGCCCGGCGGACGTCGCCGCTGCCCTCGGCCCCAGGCTCCAAGAAGCGGTCGCTCAAGAAATTGGGGGCCCGGTTGGACGAGATGTTCCTCCATACGTCCCACTCCAAGTTCTATGTGGCCCTCAACAACTTGGCCATAGCTCCGTGCGTCAATGGAAAGTCCAACATCTACCGCAAGTCGGACCTCGACCGCTCGGTAGCCGACATTGCATCGCCAGAAAATGCATCGCCGTTCTTCAACACGCCCCAGGTCAAGCGGGACGCCGCTTACTACTCGTCATTGCCGGGAACCGGCCACGCCATCAAGTTCTTCTCTCGCTACATCGGTGAAGACAACATGATAGGCATCGCGCTCTGGGAGAGCGTGATGGGGCGCACCGGCCTCACGGGGGACGTGGTGGTGCAACCGTTGTGCGGAACAGACAACAGTGTGGCCGACTACATGAGCCGGCGGGTGCGGTGGCTCCGCGTACGCAAGTACATGGTGCTCATGGCCACGTTGGTGGAACCCACGACGGAGTCCGTGATCTGTGGCATGTTCGGAACGTACGCCGTATCCACTCTCTGGTTGGGCCGGTGGTTCTGTTGGCCGTTTTTCGCGGTGCACATGGCGGTGTGGATGGTCACCGACTGGGTCCAGTACCATGTGTTGGTACACCACGTGACGGACCACGCGGTGTCTGCGCCGGGGTGGTTGCGAAACGTGCCGCCGTTGAACCGGCTGTTCTGGGAGTGGGCACAGGTGTGGGCAATGCGGGAGGCGTTGGCGTTGCCCATCTGGGTGCGGGCGATGTTGGGCCACGAGATCGACTGGCGAGGTAAGCCATTCAAGATCAAACAGGACTTGACGGCGGAGGAGCTCTAGCGTCACGTGAACATACACGTGACCGGCGCTTCCCTCCGCGACCTTTCTTCGCTCAGATCCCGCGTCCCTTCGCAGCCTGGCTCATTTTCAGCCTCTGCATCGACCCATGATATTGGGGAAATTTCGGTGTTTGTATCGGGGAATCGTTTCCTGGCGATCCATACTGAACGAGCCAATGATGTCAACCGGCTTGGGAACAGAAAGGGATGACATCGACTCATGACACTAGTTCATGATGTTCCACACATAGAAACCCCACCTCAAGGTATTAGTATCCTTTGGGCACTACTAGCGATAACAGCATTACCACTCCAGGTATACCAAGAAAAGCCTCTGATGCGGCGATACCTAAACTCATTAGCACCATCAGCATGAGTACCATCATCATCAAAACCGGCACCTGCCCTAACTTCAATTACATTCCGTTGTATGACACGTTCTAGGCCAGAATGTGCACTCCAGCAACGGATTGTCAACTACTTCCATGCTCGAGTGCGTCACTGTCAAAAGCCCAGGAAAAGACCCCAAGTTCATGTCCAGTACATGATTTGTAGATCTGGAGTTCTAAGAATAGAAACTGCAGTCCTACCGGACGTCCGGACTCCATTGGCCACTGGGGTCCATTGGTGGTGTTCTAGAGAGATGGGCTAGTGAAGACCTGGAGAATAATGGGGTTAGTGACAGATTTAGACGAGTGAAAAATTGAGGGTGAATAAGCCCCAAACTCCAGAAAAGAGCGAGGAAATAATCGAGGAAAATCGCTACGAAACGAGGGAAGGGAGAACGGAGATCTAGTGCTTTTGCACGGGTTTATAAATCAGGAGATACGGGAGAATCTGATATCACGAGTAAGGGAGAAAAGGATGAAAGGAGAACGAAGAAAAAACCCAGATCTCAAAATAAAACAGAAACAAAAACAGATACAAAAACAGATACAGATACAGGATGGGAGGTGATTTCAATTGCAGAGTAGCAGTAGTAATAGAAAAGTACGCATATAGAATCAACAAATATCACCGAGATAGAAGCAGTAACATTTGCAGAAGCAGACGGGTGACGACGCTAGAAGTGGATGTCATAACTCTGGAAATGTGGAAGATACCGATAGAGAATCCTGGAAGATATGGTATTTTTTAGATGCTGTAGGGATCGAAATGGCAGTGGTGGATTTCGTGCGAGAGAACGTAATTCGAACTTCGGCAGTCTAAAATTTAATTATCAAAAATGTAAACGGGACGAACAGACAAATTGTTTCATTCGCTTACACAACACGGGACATGTTTTCGAAGCTTCCGCCATGAAACGTCTACCAGAACATCTCCAGAAGGGAAAAAACTGAAACACCAAATACATGCGGTGAGGGAGCCAAATTACTCGGCTATTCAAAACGTTGGTCCCACCAGTCTAATCAGTCTAATCAGTCCATTCAACGTAGCAGGCTCAACCGACGGGGTCAAAGTAGTAATTAATGTAGTCAATCACAACAATGCGACCGGTGTAAAATTTTCAGCCAATATAAATAATTTGCCAGAGTCGAATCACAGGTCCAATCACTCATTTGATCTCCAAAAATCACCAAAATGCGCCAAAATGGCCCTCCTCTACACGATAATAGGAGGAGATCGAGCGACAGAGTGTCCGCTCGCTGCAGATGCATTTTCGCTGAGGTTTTGCGTGTTCCTCAGATGAAACGAGCTGCGATCGGGGGAGTGCCTCGGTACGCATCCCCAACATGTGACTGAATTCCACCGATCGTTCCTGACCGCCACGATCCCACAATTCCAAGGGACGAGCCAGGCGATGATCGGGCCCAGAGTGCTCTTTCCCTGGAGCAGCTGGAGAACGACGGAAAACCAGTTCCAAGGACCCAAACAGCCAAACGGCCGAGCCAGTGCCAAACGTGGTGGGAATACGCGGGTTACGGCGGCTTAAGGTGGGATCCGATGGTCTAGTGGGAGGTGGAAAGGCTAGTGAGGTCTCGAGACTCGGTGAAAATTCGCCTCACGCTGGAATCCGAACGTGGAACACGATCTGATACACCGCAATTCTCGTCCGCCGGTCGCACTAATTGTGGTGGGACCGTCAGAGGCACCAGCTCGAAGAGCCACCGAAATCTCCAGCAAAATGGCCCTGAACATCGCCAGGAACACGTAAAATCGCCACGCAAACCGGCCCAATGGGGACAAATTCGCCAACGATGTAGGCATCGACGTACATTGAAGCAGCCCGATGAGTGCCTTTGAAATAAGCATTAAACTAAGCATCAAGGAGACATTGAAGGAGGCATAAAATAAGCATTAGAATTAGCATCAACTTGCCGTTAAAATGGCGCATGCTCCCATTTCCCACCACGATTTCCCCCTCCTCTCATCTCGACTCTAACCAGGGAAAAAATAAATTCTTCCCCAGAACAAAACGATCAAGGCCATCCACATCACCAGCCAACGACCCTCTCCCAACCCGTTTCGGCCCAGAGAATTCGGGGTCGCTGATCCATGCTCCTTCAATACGTCGCCGTCGGGGGGCCCCTGGACCCGAACTTCTCCGACACCTCGTCGTCCGCCAACCCGTTTCCAAACACCTCTAGCTCGCCGTCTCCGTGCTGGCACGTCTCTCCCCGTAGCACCAACAATCCCTAACAATCCGCACCACGGCGTCGTCTGTCGCAGTGTTTGTCTCTGTCTCCACGTTCTATTTTTTCTTGCGCGGTGGTACCGTCTGTGGCATGCCACCGCGCGGGCCCTCCGTCTCCCCGTGTGCCGGTGCGGTCCCAGCTCCGCCTATTCCCCTTAATCAATTGTCATCAAATCCACCGCGACTAACTTTCCTGTTACCTTCGTTAGACACCAACACGTCCTCCTGGTGCTTCCGTCACTCGTTTCCTTCCCTGTCGTTCAGTCGTGGAATCGTGGAACTCTCCGTCCCTGTTCAGTCCGTCGTTGTAGCTGGTTTCTGGCGCCAGCCCCGGCTTTATCCTCCTTGTTCTTCAGCTTCTGCGACGATAACTGTCTCTGGTGTTCTTTTCTAGCACGAGCTTTCTAGCCTGCCTCCATGACCGAAGTCACCATGTCCCAAGACGTGGCCATCTCCAACCACTCCAACCACCACCACTCCTCGTCCATCAATTCTGCCCACTCCATCTCCATCCCCGGAGGCCTCCCCCATGACACCCAGACGTGCAAGAAATGCAACTTACCCATTCTTGAGGGCCATGCCTACGAATTAGGCGACGACAGGTGGCACATCCACTGCTTCAAGTGCACCAAGTGCAACAAGTCATTAGGGTGTAACTCCAATTTCCTCGTGTTGGGAAACGGGAATCTTATCTGTTCAGACTGCTCCTACAATTGCAAGCAATGTGGCAAGAAAATCGACGATTTGGCGATTTTGACGGGAGATCAGGCGTACTGTTCAAACTGCTTCAAATGCCGGTCTTGTAAGAATAAGATCGAAGACTTGCGATATGCTAGGACGTCAAAAGGTCTTTTTTGCATGGACTGCCACGAAAAGCTAATGGCCAAAAAGAAGAAGTATGATGCCAAGAAGAAACAATTGGCGTTACAAAAGCAGCAAGAAGACGAAGAGAAAGAACGTGAAAGGGAACGCGAAGAAGCTCGTCAGAAGCAAGACCGTGAAAAAGAGCTACAACGTGAAGAGGAATCTCGAAACAATCATTCCGCTAGAGACAGTTTCCTCAATAATTACATGTCTGCGACTAATAGTACTGTCAACTTGTCTGAAACCACAGGTGATGGCATTTTCACCCTTCCAAATCCTTCATCAACAAGCATGGTTTCCAAACACAAACTATTACCCCTTCCACCTGCACCTCAATCGACTCCTCCATCTTTATCAAGAAATTCATCTTCAAATGCTGCTGCTCCCCCAGTTGCACCTTACTCCCTGTTGGTTGCGAGAGAATCGTATCAGTCAAATAAAACGGAGTTTTCGATTAATTCAGTCAGTACTTCCCAATTTTCCGAAGACGCCAACACCAAGAACTCTTACTCCATACCGGAAAAATTGGCAAGTCTTGATAATGAGCTCTCAATAGAAGAAGTGGTTAATTACAGTGATGGAGAAGATGATACTGAACCAGAACATAGAAGCACATCATTAAGACCATCAAAGTCACCTCAACAATCCTTATCAAAAAGAAAAACACTTTCCCCTAGAAACTCCGCACAGGGCGCTCAATTACTTCATCAGGCAGCTCTTCCGGTACTAACAACCTCTTCTCCTGTTGCACCTTCTCAATACTCTACTCCGCATATCACAGAAGATCCTAAAATTGGATCCACTCAAAGTGAAAATGTTTCCGTTTTCCATGATGCACAACCAGCTACTCCAAGTTCATCTGACAGCAAGAAGTTACAACCTGCTGCTGACATTGTCTCCATCAATACTCCATCCGAACAAGTACAAAGGAGTCCTTCCAATGATACGTCCAGATTTAAAGGTAAGAACCTCTTTATATTATCTCCTAATCAATTCAATGATCATGAATTCCATAATTCAAACTCGATCAGAAACTCGCCAGTCAAGTCTTCGAGCAGGTCACCAATCGTCAACAATACCAACAACAAGGACACTATAATCCCACAACAAGCAGGTTCTAACGAGAAGCTGAATTCACTTTCAACTCACCTTGATGAACATAGGGTTAGATCAGCTTGTCCTTCACCATTCGCAAAAGCTAACAGACAAGCAAGAGTGGTTGAAACTAATGATTACATCTCTACGGATAATCTCGACGATATTCCCAGAGAAACAGAGTCTGTTAGTTCGACACCAAGGAAGTCGAATCTGAGTACAATGAATCAAGTGGTTTCTTCCCCTCCTCCTAGGTTGCCACTTCCAAGTACGCCAAGCAAGAAGACATTCAAGTCCGAAGAAACCACACCAAGAGGACTTGGATTGGAAGGTTTCGACTACGATGGTTCCGAAGACCAAAAGCGTAATTCAAGAAGTGCCTATGAGAAAATGCTCAAAATTGGAGACGGTCAAGCAACTCCACGTGAGCAATATTCACAATTCATAGCTCAAACTACTCCTACTGCAAGAGAACGAGTAATCGGAAATCAAACCCCAACGGTTACCAATCTTGAAGAAGAGAACAACTCTTTCTCGGATCAAAACACGATAGGTTCAGTTTCGAGGAAGAGCACAGTCAGTAGAACTCCAAAGTTGAGTTTGAAACATAAAAGGTCCATTTCTGGTGGAAACAATAGTATTACCAATAAGTTCAGCTTCTTGAAATCAGGAAAGGATGATAGCAACACAAAGGGTCATTCAAGACATGTTTCCGAAGGATCTATTGGCAATGGAGGGTCGGCGTTTACAACTCCTCCATTACCAGTTGCATCATCACCTGCTTTTACTGGTGGTTTCACAAGTAGAGAACACCAAAGATCATCATCAGACACTCCATTTTTGACGACCTTTGATCCAAACAAGAGAGCCCTGTTTGATATGAAAACTTTCAATGCTGAATTAAATCATATGTTGAATCAGAAACAAAGCTTCACTAATGAGGTTAAGAAGCTTTCTAATGAGAAGACAAAGTTAAACGACCAGTTGAAAGCTATGCATAGCAAATTAACTTCAGAAACAGTTAAATATGATAAATTGGTCAAAGAAGTTGCGGAATTAGAACTTCACAAGAAGAAGTTGTTAGAAATCAATCAAGCTTTGTCGGAAGAGAATCATCAAATGCAGATTACACGTAATTCCGGCTCCATCACCGAGGGAAGCACTGTTTATGGTGACTCTACAAGCACCTTAAATTTTACCCACAATGTTAAGAATACTTCTATTATGTCTCAAACATCTTCTTCTTCATTGATTGCAGGTGTGCCTTATGGAGAAACACAAGCTGGTGATGAACCTACCAGCGACCCTCAGAAGGCGACAAGGTTGAAATTCTGGAGAAGACCCAAAATCGGGTTTAACACGGCAAATTTGGTTCTGACTAACTTCTCTAGTAACCAAAGTTCTCAAGCGCCTGCTTACAAACCAACTCAAAATCAAAACTCCAATCAACAGCCATCTTCAATAAATCAACCACTGCAACAAGGTAATGTTCCATCAACCCAAACTAATGCAAACAAAATCAGCCAAAATTATTCCTCTAATGCAATTCAATTACCACAGCAAACTCCAAATGTTGGCAATCAAGCTAATCAGAATAGCGGATCTACTACAAGCAACACATCTAATAATCTCAGCGTGGGAGAAAAGAAAGGGAAGTTTCAAAAGTCAAAATCATCTAATATTTTGGATACCTTCCTCAATAGTAGTTCCACAGGTGAAATTTCTGTGCCACTTTTGACCTCCACAATTCAAAGCCGGTCCGATTTCGAGAATCTGAAAGTGCCTTTGATTGTGACGAAGTGTCTTGCTGAAGTAGAGAAGAGAGGATTAGATATGGAGGGTATCTACAGAATTTCTGGAGGAAATTCTGCAATTGTTAATATTGAGAACACTTTCTCCAATGTGACACCTCCGGCTGATGAAAAGTCCATGCAAAAGATTGAAGACTCGATCAGTGGGGATATTAATGCGGTAACGTCCGCATTAAAGAGATACTTGAGAAAGTTACCAGATCCTTTGATTCCATATCTTTTGTATGAAGAATTCATCAAGGTTAGTTCCAATAACCCTCCAAACAAGGTTGACAAGAGAGTCAGTGAAATAAAAACAAAGGTGATCAGCAGACTTCCAAGTGCAAACCGCCATACTTTGTATCTCCTATGCAAGCATTTGGCATTGGTGAGCTCATATTCCTCAGTAAACAGAATGGGATTCAAGAATTTGTCCGTTGTTTTTGCACCAACCATTGCAAGGGACCAAACCGGAGAGAGAGAAATGAGCGATATGGGATTCAGAAACGATGTAACGGAGTTCTTATTGACCAATTGGGAAGCTATATTTAACGATACATAAGATGAACTTTGTGTATGTATATATAACTAGATATTATATTTATGCTTTTAATATTTAGACAATGACGTGAAGTAATGAAGCAATACTGATGGAGGTATGGTCTTGCTGTGTTGTATTTGCTATGTACATGAATATTGAAGCTTCCATCGAGAAGCCTTCAACTGAAGAATAAATATGTTGATCAAGATCTTTCGTTCGCTTATAAGTTCATTGGCTCAATTTCAAGCCTGCGGTGGCAACGGTTTTTGATTTGACAGGGCCCATAAATATGTAATTATGAAACGGGCATGGTGATAGGCTCATAGGCTTGACTCACGGAAGTAATGTCCTCCTTTGAGTGATGGGCCTATTGAAATAGTGGCACCATTCAGCAATAGACTGGTTGTAGGAACCATTGAAAAAAGACCAACCCAGAGACCTCGAGCGATTAGCCAAAACTGATGTCATTGTACCTCACTAGGGCTAAGATCCTTCTTTCCTAATTGATGTCCTTGATTTGGGTGCTCAGATACAACTCGAACCGCTTGTTTCCCACCCGAATCAAGTGCTCTATCACACTGAACAGCTTCTTGGGTATAGCCTTATTCTTGCTGAACTCATCTCTTATGTAATGCCTCCAGTGTGGTCTGGTTTCGGCGGGTTTCGTCTTGACACACCGTATACACTGGCGGTAGAGCTTGAGCACCTCTCTTTGGAGTCCTGAAAGACGAGCCATGGTCGTATTACTTTAGATGAATAGAAGTGAGCTTATAGGTATATTTGTGTACTGCACACAGTAAGAGGATGATCAATCGTGGAGAGTAGGAGTGACATAAATCCAACTGGTCTAGTTTGTCCAGGCCTGATTTGAGATATATAGGGTTTGGGTAGTTAAAGTGAGAAGGTCGAATTTAATAGGATGTGTTTCTCTAGGTAGAACTTATCTTCTGTGTATTTTTGGACAAGGTGTTGTATGCATAGAAAGTTTTAGTGTGAGATCAGACTAGAGTGAACTAGCTCAGGAGTTTCGCACTTAGCGTATGGGAAGAATCACTAAGATCTACTCGATTCTTTTGGTGGCAAAAACAATAGAACGAGGTAACATGGACATACAAAGAGACCCCAAAGTAAGTGCATGAGATCGAAGAGCACCCGGATTAAGAGAGTTTTCAACTATTTTCATTCGTGTAGATGATCGGGCAGACCGCGAGAGGTCAAATATATAGATAGTGTTCTACTTTAGATACTGTATAAGAAATAGTAAGGGTGTGTGTGACACAAGAGGTTTCCATTAGAACAGTAGCCAGGAAGACCTCATCTCACTGTAACTTAAGGCGATAAACATAACTACTCGCAATCATCTTAAACCAGTTTTGAAGAATCTAAACAATGTGTAATTAGAGTGAAGAACCTCAACTTTATGCATTTAGAGTGAAGAACTCGATATGTAATTAGAGTGTAGAAGCTACTAGTTATGAATTTAGACATGCACATTGACGTACATATGACAGATACGCGCATTGCTATCAAAGCGCGCTGGTAGACATGCCAATACGACAGGACCTTCCTTGAAGTCTTAAAGAACCCCTTTTATATACCTCGGTTCGAGATCTACGCCTTTCCCTTCTATTACCCATTTATTTGATCGTTATTAATGTACAATACTTACTTGAAGTTGGTGAAGTCAACTTCACCATCTCTGGCACCGTCACAAACGGCATTGGCACCACAGTTGCAGTTGGCCTTGGTTCTCTTACCACAGGCACAAGCATTGGAGGAGGATGGCACTGCGTTTTCCACAGCAGCTCTGGAACACACGCATTTCAAAGCTGGCTTCTTGCCACAGGAACAGGTGGACTTCTTAGCACAGACGCAGACAGCAGCAGAACAGACCATTTTGAAGATGTGAGGACTTGTATATGTATATATGAGGAGTGTTGAGGAGTGTTGATAGCAAGGATCAATTGAGAACTGGTTAAGTTGATAAGCAAAGCAAGCAGCTGTTGATGAGTTGAGATCACTGAGGATATGGAGACCAATTTATAGTTGGATTGCGACCTGAGGTGATTTTGCAGCTTCCCTCAGGCGTCACGTGCGCCGCGTAAGCACCGCAAACTCCGGCCAATCACAGGGCCCTTTATTGTAAGCAGCCTGTGTGCTGACCAAGTGATCGCTATAGGCTGTTGTTGTTCCAGTAATGCTTCCAAATAGGGAACTGTCTCAGCCGTTGCATTGCAACTGCAATTGTAACTGCAATTGCCTTTGCTTATGTGCAGTGGGCAACCATGTGGGGCTGATTCGAGGAAGATTAGATTAGAGTCCCTATTGCGCCCCAAGTCCTAGATCCCGTTCCGGGCTTATCGTCAACACTGAAGAAGCCCGAAATGTCCGTTTGGCATTGATAATCTTCGATCAATAGACCCTCTTAGGTGAAGAAAAAGGAGACTTTCCCCGATTCGTCCGTACTGTTTTTGTTGGTCGGAGACTGATTTTATTTGTCCGGGGCTGTTCTTAGCTCCGTTGGCCGTAATTGGTGATATTGTTAAACCGTTCTCTTAACATGGACCCTAGCTCACTTGTGGAGTTCTCGGTATTGTCCAATTGACTATTTTCAATCTGATTTCCAGAGACTTCGCTGAAAATGTCTCTGCCCTCCGCCACAGCAGTGCCCTGGCGATTTGGAGCGTCTCCACCTCCAATGGTCTTATTGAGAATGTCATCAAATATCTGGGAAATCGACTTGGATTGCGTTTGGTTACCCGTGTTTTCTGCAGATTGGTTGTTGTTCTTGGTCACAACAGAATGGTAAACTGTAGAGCCTGTAGAGCCTGCTACGCCTTGATTTTTGTCGCCATGCTCCAAAAATACGTTGTGCTCATCATCATTATCGTTGATCTTGCGCTTTTTAGAAGAGTCTGGATTTCTAGAATCGTTTCCTCTCTTTGCTGATCCCAGCACCTGGCCAAAGCCCTGAGAGTTTTGCTGTTTCAAGTCAACGTTTTGCAATTCTGGAGGCTGAAGATCGCTATCATCATCACCGAACTTGATTTGCAATCCAAGTGGGGTCTTCATAATATCCAACTTACCTCCTTCACTAGAGCGCTGCGAGAATTTTGGAGTGCTTGGGAACCTCTGTATGGTATTTTCTTTCGATTGAAGAGAAAGTATGCTCTTCACTGGTGAGAGCTCTGGTGGTAACAATACTGGAGAGAACAGTTCGACTTGCCGAATCCCTTGTGGCTGGAAATCCTTATTAGGCGAAGATGGCTCACTAACATTCGCAAGCTCTGACCTCAATATTGGAGGCTCTGGAAGCGTCGGAGATGAATTGATGAGATTCTGAATCAATGAAGATCTCCGCCTGGCATCTTCCAAGAGAGCATTTCGATTGGGAGTACGCTTTTTCACTGGTGATATGGACAATTTATGATACGCGTCAAGTGACTGGCGCATTGTCTGTGTCTTGATAGGCGAGAAGTTCTTATTTGGTGATTTTTGACTATCACTTGATGATAATGTGGATAAAAATGGTGGGGGTTGTGTGCTTATACTATCTGAATCGTATCCTGTGGTCTGCTTGTTAAAGTTTGGTAACATGGACGGTCTCTTATGAAGCTGAGGAGTTGAAGATTGGATCCGTTTTTTCATTTGCTCCACAGACCATGTAGGTGTAGATTCATCTAATTGAGGCTTGAGTATGGGCTTCTTAAACGCCTCAGAAGTGGGTCTTTCATCTTGTACATCGGCACTTTCCGAATTCAACACTTCTACCTCATTTTCATCTTCAAGATCTGCTTCATCCTCATTGAATAACATGTTGCTTTTGGAATTTGCAAGGGTATTGACTTCGGTATTAGATATGGGATCCTCATAGCTGTTTAGCTCGACATTGGCAGATTGCTCAAAAAAATACTTCCAAAACCCCGAATGTTCCCATACCTTCTTGCTAGCATTGGAATAATCTTTGATTATGGGAATTAATCTGTCATTTATCACAGCATTGGCTCTGGAGATGTTTTTGTCAATTTCCTGAAGAACCAAGGTGGTTTCTTGCTCCAACTTTTCAAGATCTTCTCGCGAGCTTGCACTATCTTCTCCGGAAACGGAATTGATCGTGGACTTCCTTCTGGACGAGCCTGGCGCCACGGAATACCTCTTCATCTGGTAGTGGGTTTTGATGTTTTGATACGCGTGTATACCTTTCAGATACCCTGGGTCACGTGATGCATCACGTGGATAAGTCCATCAACACTGGTCTGGCTTTCAAGAGCTGAATTCGTGTGTAGCGTTCCCCTGGGTTGCTACATTGCCTTTAGGATCTCCGTAACCTCTCCCTTATCTCTCCCACTTTCCCACTTTCTCTCTCTTCTGCTCCACAGGTCACCATTAATTGTATGAAATGCTCATGGTACCTGCGAAAATCAAAAATCACAATTCACTACTACAGTAATGGGAAACATCATGTCGGTATCATTTGCTCCAGAGTGTACTGAGGCCAAAAACAAGTACGACGACTGTTTCAACAAGTGGTACACAGAGAAGTTTCTCAAGGGAAAGTCTCTTGAGAACGAATGTACTGAATTCTGGGACACCTACATCACCTGTGTGAATTCAGCATTGGCCAAGCAGAAAATCAAACCTATGTTGGACAAAGCCAGAGAAGACCAACCATTCACTACAGAGGAGATAAGGAAGGATGCAAAGGATGCTGGATCCGAGAAATAGACTTGTATATAATAAACGAAGCACCCAGATCCAGACTCGTGAAGTACGAGAGAGTAGTTATGAGGACGAGATGTGTTAGACTGATGGGATGGGAACGTCGATGGAGAGAGAAACGGTGTTCTTTTTCTTTTCGGAGGTATATGAATTCTTCCTGTGTTTTCTGCTCAACACTATCAACAAAGCTAAGGATCTTGAGTTGTTGTTAGGTAAAATAAGAAGCGAATGTAATCCTCCCGAAACTCGCTCAAAATGGGCTATTCGAGTCATTGGAACAAACTCTGGATTTGGAAGGTCTCGATACACTGGAGCACAAGTTCTTGAACATTCACCCAAGTTTATAGGGTTACTTATCCCTACATTGACCAAGAATATCCTAGGAGATTCTATATTTGATCACGTGACTTAATATTCGTATCATCTCAATTGTAGTATTTCACTGTGACCCCAGTCTTACATCGAATCTTTGCACTCTTACTTTGCATCATTATTTGAGGTCCCAAAACGTCGTTTTCATCCATCTTCTTGTAAATATCTAAGAATCAACAAATAACAATTCAATTTCGTTGCTTCTTCGCGTGTATTATTCCTCATTAATCATCACCAAACCAACAAAAGCCCATACAAAAGAACAATTTAGTCACCATGCTTGTGGAAGAGATACCAAAAACAAACAGTTCAGCCTCGACTGTGTACTTTTCATCGTCAATAAACCTCACGGCGAGGCCAAGTGCCAGACTGGCTCCCCAAGAAGTTACTGAGAATAAGAAAAAGGCCAGATCTAAAGTCAACTACAATGTCAACCAGTTGATGAGTGCACAAATCCAGGTGGCAGATCCGCAGGCCAACACGGGTCCTTTGAAGTCGGCTCAACAAATACAACTAGAAAGAATCGTTTCCAAGAGATTGGTTGATCTCAGCAAGGAGACCTCACTAGCACAGTTCGAATTACCCAAGAATTTCTCCTACAACCGTATTCACTCCAATTCTGATAAGAATAGCAACTCCGCCAGGCTCGGAAACACCCCCACCACGAAAAGAATCTTATCTGCCAGAAGAAACTTGAATCTGTACTTCGAAGAGGAGCGTAACTTGATATCCATCAACACCATTTTGAGCCAGAATTACCAGTTCATTACTGAGGACATTGAACAAACTAAAGGTAAGGTCAAGAAACCAGCCCAGCGTCGCTCTAGACCAAGATTGCGGATTTGCTGTATGTGTGGATCCAACTCGAGTTACTCCAGGTGCTACAGTTGTGGTCTCTTCTCTTGCAGTGTTCGTTGTAATAACTTACACAATGAGCTGAGGTGCGTATAATGCTTCTTGGTGTGCTGAGGGTTTGCTATACTTGCATTGCGAAATATAATTTTGTGATATGGATTTGCTATGCTTACCCTCTACTGAAAATTTCAAAAGGAATTTACTATGCTTACTCTCATGAATATGTGTAACGAGCTCATTATGCTTAGTCTCATATTCATTGATATTCGCATGTTCTTGTGAACAAGAAAACCAATTCAAAGGGCTTTTTCACTATCAAACGTTTTTAGCTTCAGCTTCTTGTGGAAATGATTCTTCTTGAAATTTTGCTGCTAGTTCTTGTTTTATTCCAAGCCAAAATTTGTATGCTGGACGAATCCATACCGCCTGTGCCTTCTTACTACACTAAATTGGTTGATTTCGCCAAAATTGGATCCGTGGCATATTGCATAGATGTTGGGCTTAAAGAAGGAAGTTTGGGAAGCGAAGGCCAGGGTTGTCCGATGCCGTTATGCACGGAACCGGATTTTCAGAACATCGACGTCAAAGATGTTTTTGTTTCAACCCAATGGAAACTGATTGGATCAGGATTTTATGCGGTGGATCATGAATCCAAAAGGGTGTTGCTCGTATTCAGAGGGACTATCACAGCTCGTGACATGAAGAGTGACTTGGATTTTATTCCTGTTTCTTACTCTCCTCTTGCTCTTTACAATGAAGAACGAGAAAATGAATATGGGTATGACAACTGTGAGGGCTGTAGGGTGCATCGAGGTTTTTACAATTATTTACGAAGAAGTTGTGGCTCGATTTTGACATCGGTAGAAGACTTGATGAGTGAACACGAGGATTATTCGTTGGTGATTATTGGGCACTCTCTAGGTGCAGCGTTGGCTGTTTTGACTGGCGTTGAATTTCTGATCAAAGGGCTTCGGCCACTCGTTGTGAGTTTCGGTGGTCCTAAAGTGGGAAACCAGAAGTTTGTGGATTATGTGAACAATGTTCTCAAAGTTGATGAAATGGCTAAAATAATAGAAGAGACGGATGATTTTGACTTTGGACTCATCAGAGTCGTTCATAAAGGTGATTTGGTTCCTCAGCTTCCACCAGGTCCAATTTTTCAATCTGATGGATTTCAAGTTGAAATTGTCAAACGAGAATTGCCTCAAGAGCCTAAAGATGTTATTCTTAAAGGTAAAAACCATAAGGAAAAAAGAACATTGAGTTCCTTCATGGATTTAGGACAAAGTCAATCATTATCAAAATTGCTCAAGCTGTACGAACATGCCCATTATCTAGTGTGGATTTCAGGTTGTGACGAGTAAACTATATACAATTATTCTAAATTGGGATTTGTCACTGTGAAAATTCACTTTACTGAGGGTCTGCAGAACCGATTTTTATCATCTCTTCGCCATCGCATACCTTGAGTCGGGTCTTGCCGACTTTGGCACCCGAATCCAACTCATGCTTATTTAGTTTAGTCCAATTAGACCATGAAGTTGCCATTTTTATATCCGATTCCGAGATGATAGGATTTGTAGGCTGTGTGTGAATTCCCTCGTTCAAATCTTCTAACACCTTATCAGCTGTATCGAAGGAATCCATCATTGTTGTTGCTATGACTCCGGTGGGTCCATTTTTGATCCAGCCTGAAGTGTACCAACCTTTCTTTGGAGCCAAATTCTGCTTACTCCCCTCGCTGGGAGTCAAGAGACGACCTCCATCATTTAAAAGCCTATTTTTGTCGAAAGAAATCTTCAATTCCTCAAATTCCTCTAACGGGGAGCCCCTGTAACCGATAGATAAAATCACTAGATCATTTTTCACTTCAACAGATTCGCTGGTTGGAGAAACTTTGGTCAGATTCGTTGAATCGTCATAAATTAACTCATTTTTTCTTAACACCGTTGAAGACAATAAATCTGGATTCTTTGGATTCACTTTAAATTCCATGGGACTCTCGAGGTACCTCAACGACCACGACTTCTCCCCAGTTTGGACAGGAGGAACACTGTATTTTTCAATAAGAGCTACCTTTCTCTTATTTACTCTCCCCAAGGAGGACTTATCTATCGAGCTGAACATTTTTGGGTCAATAGGTTCGAAGTGAACACTAGAATCTTTTGGTAATTCGAATAATTCTCTAATCTCTTTATTCGAAAACGCTGACTCCAAAATCCCTCTTCTTGCAATGATATTTACATTCTTGACAGAGCTGGTCTTGAGTGCCTCCAATGCTTCTGTAGTTAAATCTGTAGGGGCCCAATGAGCTGGGTCTGCGAGTAAAACACGGGCAACATCAAGGGCGACATTTCCATTACCGATGATGGAGACTGACTCAATTTGGTCCAAACGTGGAGGAATGAACTTGTTGTCTTTCTTGTAGAAATCAGGGTGTCCATTGTACCAATTGACAAACTGTCTGGCTGAAATGACTCCAGGCAATTGCGAGCCAGGGACATCTAACTGGTTATCTGCGGAGGTACATCCATAAGACAAGATCAAGGAATGATAGGAAGACTGCAATTGCTTCAAAGTCACGTCCTTTCCAACAGTCACATTACCGAAGAATCTGACAGAATGTGAGTTCGGGTATGAATCTGGCGAATTTTCGCCATATTTCTGCATGATAGTGTCCAAATACTCCTCACAATTCTTTACTTCTGGGTGATCTGGCGCCACACCGTACCTGCTGAGTCCATAAGGTGCTGGTAAGCGTTCGAAAAAGTCGATGTTGAGCTTCACGGAAGGCGGTGATTTTGATAATAGGTGATGGGCAGTGTAGAAGCCTGCGGGCCCAGCACCCACAATTGCCACATTGAAAGACTTTTGGGGAGGAACTGAGTCTGAATAGAAACGAGACGAGGGTCTGAATGGGATTCTGGTCCTCGCCAAGTTCCTTTGGGCCTTCACCAGCTGTAGGAAGGGAGCTGGCCACGATGAATGCATAGCATATATTGATGTAGTACTAGGTAGAAATCATGCGTGCGCAGGTAGAGTGAGTTAAGGTGGCACTGTAGAAGGAGTGTGAAGGAAGTAGAGAATAGTAAAAGCAGAGATAGGTAGGAGTTACTAGGAGTAGTTACGCTTAAAATGTACTATTGAGTACTGAGGAACGTACAGGAAACCTATTGAGAAGTTCCTTGGAACCACCCGGCGGAATACTGGGACATATACTGAAACCTCTGAGGTCTCAAGCTACACACTATCAAGGACACCTTCACGCGGAAAATCAAATTGGGCACCGGAAGAAATAGTGCAGCACCATCACTTGAAAGTATGGAAGACCATAAGACGGGGACACTCAAAGGGACCAGAATCCCGGTACATATTACCCATGCCACTAGTAAAATGCAGTGATAGTGATGTACTTTATGGACCTGCCATTACCAAAAGTTGTCACTAAAGTCCGTGATAGTTTAGTGGCTAGAATTACCGCTTGTCGCGCGGTAGACCGGGGTTCAATTCCCCGTCGCGGAGCTCTCTTTTTGATAACCAGACCAATTGGTATTCATTCTTTTTTCACTTCCTATGAACAGAACATTCCGAGACACCAGCGAACAATCATAGGAATGTTCCCGTTTAGTGTGTGGTGCTTCTGTTCCTGGAAAGCAACCTGAAAACGGTGACATCAACACACACACGTACGCCTGGAACTGGCACTACTAACATTATATAAATTGCACGGATCAACTGAGAACCCTAATCAGCGTATTTTGAGAAAAAATGGAACTTATTGAAATATTCTACAGAATGTCTAAACCTTATGAACGCCATAAAAGATATTTTCTATGAAAATTCGCCAAACTTCCAAAAATTTGGAAAATATCTCTAATATCACAGCCAACGTTGGCCGTGTGGCCCCACCGAACACTGACCTTCGAAGCACTGGGACCTGGATTGTTTTCGAAGCCCAGAATGCCTCACCTCCGCAAAATAAGGCTATACGAATAACCTATTATTGCTACTGCCAAGGTGGATGGTTGTGAGCATTACTGTATAGGGCAAAGCAATAAACCCACCACCAGGTGCTCGATTTCGATGCACTTCGAGGCTCTATGTGTACAGGAACTCCGGCGCACCACCAGGGATCGTAAACCCACCACGGTTTAACTATTAGCGAGACAGGGCCAAACTGGAGTCCTAATATACGACTGTGGTCAGGGTCCGGCGGACATGGTGGAAATGTGCGATGGAATGGCTGAGCGGTACGAAACAATTCGCTAAGAGGGGGAATAGTCGAGATGTTCCGGATGATCTGACGCAGCAATGAAGGGAGATGAAATATGCACTGGGACATCGTGCGGTGGCAGTGTCCGTGTCCAGAGAGAGCAGGTGACACCCGGAGAAATGGTGAGGTGATGGAGACGGCCAGAGAGAGAAGAGGAAGAGAAAGAGAAACAAGAAACGAGAGAAGAGAGAAGAGAAACGAGAGATGAGAAAAGAGAAACGAGAGAAGAAAGAAGAGAAAAGAGAGAAGTCACCACAGGATTCAAACCAACACTGTAGCGAGAGGCTGAAGCTCGAACGAGGGCCGGCGTTTTCTTGAAGGTGCCACAGCCTAGAACTCGATCTGCGAGTGTCACCACAGAACAATAGTAATGCGATTAGAACTCTGTCATGGGGCCCGACATGGTGTGGTTTGAGAGCACCTTACGTGGTGCTCTCCGAGCAAAATGGGAGGACCATTCCACTCATCACACCACGGCCAGCACCGCCGCTTTGGAACGTTCTGTGGACATTTCCGTTTGGTTCGGGTCGATGCACCCAGGAACCAACGACATCCTTATTATTATAATAAAGGACTGTAGCTCCAGACTGGCTCCAGCAGCGGGGGACGTCGTATGACATCATGTAATTGCGATCGTGTGCACAAGGCGCATGCTGCGTACAGTCCCTGCAGCCCAGTACCCATAGACCCCCAAAAGCCGAGAGTATTTTTACCATGGACCTAATCATGAACTAGGAATATGCACCTCGCACCCAACCCCCAGCTTCTTCAGCACATTCTAACCTATTGTCTTGGAACCCCACGTATATATAGCAATGAAGCGCCGGATTTCTGGTGGGCACACCGTTAGTTCTTCAGCACTTTTCCACACACTGGACGGAGTGTCTCAGAATCCACACTCATAATCATTCTGTCATACCCAGTGGAAACTTGCTACCCTGGTGATATTCTCCGTTGTATCTGGTGCTAGAGCTGCTTACTGCTGCTCCAGAATCCACCGAGTTTCCCCCAGAATACCACATTTTCGTGGCTCTTGTTGAGACTTTCACTGTCACTGTCACTGTCACTGTCACTGTCAAGCTGCAACTTCTAGATCGTTGAGACTGCACCTTGCTTTTGCATCTACCACCCCTACCACCCCATACCACAACGTTCCCCCTCCACTGACGTTCCTACCCCACCCAAATCCATAGCATGTCCAAAGTATTCGACCATTTCAAGTCGTTCCTGAACGACACCAAAACCGAGGCCACCGAGGCCATAGCAGACCCCAGTGCGGTGCTGAAGAGAGAGGACGCAACCACCTCGTCCTTAACGTCCAAGTCCTCCAACGTACGCCCCGAGATAGTCCACCGGAAGCTCTACAACCGTCATGTGCAGTTGATAGCCATCGGAGGCTCCATTGGTACCGGATTGTTTGTCACTATTGGTACTACAGGTCTCACTCGTGGTGGGCCCTTGGGGCTTCTCTTAGCCTACACCATCTGGACCGGAGTGATTCTTCTCTTGACCACGGCCGTGGGAGAAATGGTGTCGTTCATGCCCGTGAGCTCGCCATTCTTGACCATGGCCGGCCGCGTGATAGACCCTGCGTTCGAATGTGCTGCTTCCGTCAATTTCTGGATAATGCAGTGCTTGTATATTCCGTTCGAGATCACCGCGGTCAACGGTATGATCCACTTCTGGAGAGACGACTACTCGCCTGCCATCCCGTTGGTGGTGCAAATCGTCATCTACGCATGCATCAACGTGTTCGCCGTCAGGCTCTACGGAGAGTGTGAGTTCTGGCTTTCCATCGGCAAATTGGTGTTGTGTATTGGGCTCCTCTTCTTTACCCTCATCTCGATGTGCGGAGGGAACCCCAAGCACGATGCGTTTGGGTTCCGCAACTGGCATGCCGCGGGGGGCCCGGTGGCAGAGTACTTAAGCACCGGCAACATGGGGCGATTCGAGGGCTTTTTGGGCTGCTTACGGGGCTCGGCTGCCTTCACCGTGGTGGGCCCGGAGTACATGTCCATGGTGGCCGGAGAGGCCATCAACCCCCGCAAAACCATGCCCATCGCTTTCAAGACCGTGTTGTACCGGTTGGCGTTGTTCTACGTTGGCGGTGCGCTCTCGGTATCGATTTTGATCGCCTACAACGACCCGCGCTACTTGGCCACGGTATCGGGGAGCTCCAACGCGGCATCGTCGCCCTACGTGGTGGCCATGGAGAACATGGGCATCAAGGTGTTGCCCCATATCATCAACGTGGTGATCATTACTGCGGCTTTTTCAGCAGGTAACTCATACACCTACTGCTCCAGTCGTGCTCTCTACGGTTTGGCACAAAGAGGGTTTGTGCCTCGGTTCTTCAAGATCTGTACCAAGCAGGGGGTCCCCATCTTCTGCGTGGTGGTGTCGCTCTGTTTTTCGTTGCTCTCGTTGATGCAGTTGGGCTCCTCAGGATCCAAGGTGTTGAACTATATGGTCAATTTGTGCACGGGGTCGCAGGTTTTGAATTACGGGTTCATGGCGATCATCTACATTCGGTTCTATCATGCCACTAAAGCCCAGAACATCGACCGGTCCACGTTTCCGTACCGTTCGTGGTTCCAGCCTTACTCCATCTATTTCGCGACTTTTTTGATTTGGTGCATGATAGGTATGTTGGGATACCAGGTGTTCAAGCCCGGAGGATGGTCCACCGACGACTTCCTCTTCAGTTACGTGATGATCTTTGTTTCCATTTTGGTGTTTATTTTCTGGAAGGTGTTGAAACGGACCAAATTCGTGAATTTGGCCGATGCCGACTTGTACACTGGCATCGAGGAGATCGAAGAGCACGAGTATGAATATTACGCCGAGAGGGAAGCTGAAGGCGAAGAATACACCAAGAAGAAGGGCGGTATATTCAGACTGGCATTGAACTGGATTCTTTGAGTAATTTACCAGTTCCAATTTAAAATCCAATATTACAATTGGGTATGTTACAAAACTATATTTTTTCAACGATTAAAGGGTCTATAGACTATTATAGATTAGAGATGAGAGGTTTTATGGTAATTTTTTAGCTGCTTTAATAAGGTACATATTTAATTCAACAATCGCAACGTTAACACTCATATTATCTAATTTTGAAACACAAGCTGTGAAGTGTTACCCGTTATCTGTTAATCGCATAAGTTAAATAACTATTTCAATTAATTTTTGAAACAGGGTTAATCCCGATGGTCTAAATTTAATATCGCATTACAGGGTGAAAAGTTTAACATGAATTCTAAGGGGAGCTCTAATATTGATAAATCCGCAGATAGCGATGACAATAGAATAGAAAAAACCATAGCTTCAAGTTGGATCTCTTGGTTCACGATAGAAGATCAATAAAAGCCACCGAAAAGAGTAACTTCTGGAGAAATTCCCAACATAGTGGGTCTTTACTGGTTTATTGAAGGCTTTTAAGTGCCAAACCGATCTCATTACGGCCGCACGAAGAACATACATCAAGAATAATCCCAGATTGCAAGTCTATTTGCCACAAACTCTCGTGATTTATTACCATAAGCACCAGTTCATCTTGAAGAACGACGATTCAAGGGTAATAAGACCACGCGAGAAGCTTTGGGAATTTAGCCATCCATGGAAAGTTTAGTTCCGTTTGGAGAGACCAGATTCCTCAGAAGGAAATGGCTTTGGTGGAGTAGAGGGTGGCGAAGAGCCCACAGGAGCAACTGGGGGAACAGAACTGGAGGCAGCAACTCCAGAACCAGCAGAGTTAGGAATAGCAGAGGTTGCGGTGGGAGAAGATGCCTCGACACCCTTCGACTTCTCATTTGGGAAGACGTCAGATGGTGAAGGTTCCAAAACATCAGAACTGGATGTTTGCAATGGAGTAGGATCGTGGACACCAGTCAGGGGAACCGAAGCCTCGGAAGATGGTTCGGGACTAGAGTTGTTGAAAGCCACTGAGGTGGAGTTATTGAGGGTTAAAAGAGTACCATTGCTAGAAGTAACCGGAGCTTTTGCAGTGGTTGAAGCATTAGTCCGGGTGGAATTTGTTCCGGTGACATTGATAGGTAATGCGGAAGCGAAGGCGGTGGTCCTTGTAGAGCTTGCATCGCTGATGGTGGAGGTAATATAAACAGTAAGTGTGGTGGCACGAGTTTCTTTCAGATGTGGGGCATTACCTGGTGCTGGATCTTGAGGGTTTCCAGGAGATCTCGTGGCTTGGGGAGCCAGATCAGGGGCATCTCCGGTGAAATCAGGCTTGGAGTCCTTTCCCGAACCTTTTGTTGGAGCAGGGTCTTGTTGAGAATTTGCACCCAAAGTTGGGTCCGCAACGTTTCCTTTGACAGTCGTAGTCAAGGTGTTGGAATAGACCACCGTCAGGAACCCAACAGAGGAGTTTGAGGGACCCTGAGGAGCAAAATTGGGGTTGTTGGGGTTGTTTTGAGGTTGAGATTGAGAATCTGGGGAGACTGTGCTGTTCCAGCCATAAGGCGAGGCAACAAATCCTCCCTCTCTCTTTGCGAGCTTCTCGTGGTGGTTGGAAGTAACCTGGAAAATGGGAACAGCGTAAGATTCGGGAGCAGCCATCAAGGCACAGGTGAGGAAATAGAGAGGGTTCATATTTGTCTTTGGAGGGAGAGGTAAAGGAATGGAGTAAGTTGGTTTGAATGGTTGGATGCTGAAAAACTCATGGGGTCCTACGTGAATTTATAGTGACATGGCAGTCGGGAGGCTGAAACAGAACCCATGAAGAGGAGGGTCCGAATTCCCAAAAAGCTTCTGGAACTTAACACAAGGCAATTTAATCTAAGGGTTCGGGCTCCCACGTACGGAATGTCGCTTGTGGTAAGCGAAGAGCAAATCATGTGCAGCAAGTGAGGTCGACAAAAAGAGGAAGGAATATTTTGACATGTAAAAGCGATGAGAGCCGAAGAAACGTAGTAAAACGATATACAGAAAGCTCTCAGGTAGAGCAAGCAAGTTCCTAGACCAGTAAAGTGATGGTCAATTCAACGATCGATCGAGGGCCATGGAGAATGTTAGACGAGTGAGCATAGTTGGCCAGTTGAAATAAATAGAGTAGTAAGTGGTAGTATGACAGGAAGGCACCCAAAACCTAATTTGTTCTAGAATTCCTCTAAATTCAAAACTACAATTACCTTGATTGGGGCAAATAGAAGGGGCCAGGGTTGGTTCCTGCGTCTTTGTACAAACGGTGATAAATTCTTCTCCGACACGAAACAAATGCCACGCGTTGGCGAATGGCTGCGAATTTGACGTGTCAAGGAGTGAGCTCAGTGCGCGTAGCAGCAGAAGGGAGGAAGCTCCGATGGCCAGGACGAGCTACTTGGTGCTTTGGAGCTGTCACGCCTATAGATCAATAGGAATCCTGGATCAATAGGAGAATGGACGCATCGAACCTTGAGAGAGAATAATAATCAGCATATTCATTGATGTATTAAAAATATAATTAGAGGAATGTGTCAATGTGGCGTTACCGGTGGGGCACATTGCAGGCGAAATTTGCGACCTCTCATTTGGTGCGTGTTCCAGAAAGCATTGGAGACCTTCATAGCCAGTTGTTTCAAGGGACCAAAGGGTCTATGGACATTGTATACGATAAAACTAAAGTGTCTTATGACGTCTAGAATCTGTACAGTATTGTAGAGTCCTGATATTGTTGATTGTAGCGATGGTGGATTAATATGTGGTGGTACTGAGCTGGCGAGTCGCGGTATACCGCGTCGATCTAGATCAAATCACGTCCTAAACACTCCACAGCCCCACAACAGCCTCAGTGCCACTTTAGGCACAAAGGCACTGAAAACCACTACCTCAGTAGGAATGGAACTCGGTATGAAGCCAACGCTCCCGTCTTTAGTTGTCTGATTTGACTGTGGTTCTGTAGAGTAGCCATTGCCATTTCGCACCGATACACCAAGTATTGAATATGGAATTCTGGCACACAGAGAGAACTGAAACCAGAGAACCGTTTCACTGGCATGGTGATGTGGCAGAAAACGCTTCAGGAGGAATCAAATGGAGAAATAGAGAGTGAAGCACAGATGAGGTAGAGAGGGAAAGGGAAAAAGGATGGGAGAAAATAATTGGGGTGGAAATCTAGAATACAAGAATAAGCTAGTAGTAAGCCATGATATGGAGATAGAATGCAACATAGCCCGTGATTTCATCACCTACAACCACAAGGGGTCTGTAAATGGTTCCTAGAGCCAGCATTCTAGACTACTGATCAGATTTCCTCAAGTTTCAGTGGTGTTTCTGGATTTTCATTCGACTTGCACACGTTTCTCGCTATTCTCACCATTCATTTTTTCAGTACGGTAGTGAAACACGGTGCTAGCATTGAATCTTGGTAGGAGAGAAGTCTGGACCCTCTTGAAGTGTTGAGTGCTTCAAAGGTCCAATATTGCGTTATGGCTCGAAACTCGTTCGAGGTCCTGGCAATAAGTGAAATTTCGTGGAATAGTATTGTAAATCTTTTAAGATGATTGCAATAAGGCTGCGGGATTTGAGTACGCAAGGGCTTTTAACTGGTGAGATCTTGAATCAGAAATAAACTAAAAATGGATAAATAGCCAGCTCACTTAAATTTACGAAGCAGTTGTTTTGATGTGGTGATTTCCACTGAAGAATAGGTTACTGTTCCGTCAGACTCACCTCAACCAGCTCTCCTTGATACTCTACATTTTCAAAATCCTACAATTAGTAACAATAAACCCATAATATAACTCTATGCCTTATCCACTAGCTACAAGCAGTAGATAAACAGCATTTCTAAATAACCAAAATTTTAACCCATTAGAAATCAACCCATTGCCAGTCAATCTTGATTCTACCTAAACCTTGGTCAGCAATATCGGCGAAAGCAGAAGGAGAGAGGTCCAAGTCACCTGGAGCACATCCGGGGCAAGAGTCGACCACAGTGACTTCGGTGGACTTTCCTTGGTAGGAAACTTGGATCTTCTTACCGCACAAAGTGTTCAAGTTGGGGTTGTTTCTGACATTGTACTTGTTGAAGACTTGTTGGGAAACAGCAACGATTCTGTCGGTGGCGGAGCTGACACCTCCACAAGCACCCATTCCTGGGTCGTAGTAGGTACCGTCACCGTGTTGGACATCACCGGTTGGGGAAGCAGTAGGAGCAGAAGGAGAGGTGGTAGTGGCCTCTTGGGTGGTGGCCTCTTGGGTAGTAGCCTCTTGGGGAGCGGCTGGGGTATCAGTAGTGGTTTCGGTGGTTGCAGGAGGAGCAGGAGCAGGAGCAGGGGCCGAAGAAACAACAGAAGCCAAGGCGTTGATTCCTGGAGCAGATGGAGCAAGGTTGACAGCTGCTGGAGCAGAGGAAACCACTGGGGTAGAGGTGGTCTCTGGAGTAGAGGTGGTCTCTGGAGTAGAGGTGGTCTCTGGGACGGTGGAAGTCACTGGGGAGGAGGTGGTGGTAGGAGCTTCAGCCACGGGAGTGGTGATGATCTCGGCCACGGAGGTGGTGACTACAGACTCAACGGCCTTGGCCGCTTCGGTGGGAGCAGACGCAACGGTGGAGGTTGGTTCGTCGCCGTCGATAGGAACGACGGAGCCGTCAGCCCTGAGGAGGACGGTGTGGTAGATCGTGTGGATCTCAGTGGTCCAGACGACCTCAACAGGGACTGGGGCGGCGGAGACGGTTGCGGCTGCTGCCAACGAAAGCAAAACGCTGGAAAACTTCATCGTTCAAGGAAGGACTGAGGTTAGAGCAAAGGGAAAAAAGGAGCGGAAGGAGCGTGGGACGTAAGGAACGTGGACGTAAGGAACGTAGGGAACGACGAAGGGAAACGACGGCGGAGCGTTGGGGCCTGAGTCTTAAGGAATGGCAGTGACTTAGTCAAAGAAGGTGGTGCTGGTGGTTTCAGACAGGGGAACAAGCCTCTTATATAGGTGGTGAAAATGATCGAGGGCACGCCGGCCACATGCACTGAAACACCCCCTTCCGGTAGCGATGCGCAGGCTAGACCCATTTCGGGCCTGAGTTCCCAATGCGGCTGATATTACATGCATGGGGTCTCCCCAGCAACCGCGCGGGCGTCGCGCACACACGCTACCGGTGCAAGACACCCGGCGTGGTGCGTCACAATCACGTGACGTGCTGTGTGCAGGACGACATCGCGATCTCCACCATTGTGGAGTCCACTTTTCAGACGTGTCGAAGGGTGGTGTTGTCAATGGAAAGCGACCCCTGGCAGGATCGCCCCGCAGGGCTACGAGTTTGAAGTAGAAATGTATTTGTGAGAAGTCCTGCGACTCTATGATGCAATATTTCCGAGGTCCAACGGCGGATGTGGGCCTAATCTATGCACTTGTAGGGGAAGATGCTCTCTAGCTGGGTGAAGAGCCACTTGCTCTGGAAGCTGGTCAAACCAATGGTCTTTGCTCGGAGCCTCATGTTGCGGTCGTCGGTGATGAGCACACAGTAGCAGAACATCCTGGCAGTGGTCTGGTTCAAGACCACGGGCTGGGTGTGGTCGGACTTCGAGGGAGGTGAAATTTTCAAGTTCAAGCCTTTCATCAACTTTTTGCCGATTTCGTCGTGCTCGTTCACTGCGTTCAAGATGGTCTCGTCCACGCACGAGCGCCAGTTGGAGTTGTTCTCGAACTCGAGCGTCTCGTTGATGTCCGAGGCCACGGTTCCGTCGTAGCGTAGGGGGAGAATTTCGCGAGTCAAGTACAACTCCCGCACAATAATCACGGAACGTGTAGCTGCGTCGGAGATGGTGGCCTCAGCTGATTTCCTCAACGCTCTCAACTCCTGGAACACGATCAATGGAATCAGAATTTTGAACACTCCGTTACGGACACACTTGTAGATTCGTCCGCAGTGCTTGAGCCAGATATTGGTGTCGAGGGTTATGTGCGTCAAGCTGCTGTCCATGCGGTCCCCGAGGTTTCCTTCGATAGCGAACTTGTTCTTGTTAACATTGGAGTTGGAGATATTCTCTCCCACGTCGATGAAGACCTCATTGTAAAAACCATCGGCTCCTGCCATTTGTTGGGAGTGTTGCAACGCTTGCTGGTGATGATTCTGATGGAACATGTGGTGATTATGGAGACTTTGTTCATGGACTGCTTCGATTTCACGGTCCATTGCTTCGTATCCTGATTCTCCATACATATTTGCTTCCTCATCCACCATTGCATCTCCGCCCATGTGGTTCATATGCTCATTTTCTGCTTGTGCATCAGTTCCGAACCAGATCGTGTCCTTCTGCTCCACTGAGAGTTGGTAGTTGAAGTTACACAAGTTCTCTCTCGAAATAGGCTGTAAGAAATTGTTTTGAACAAATCTTCCATCACTCAATAAGAACTCTTCCATGAAAGCATACGGATCGTTTGGACCAGAATTTGAAGCTGGAACAGCAGAGTCTGTTGTGTTGTAGATATTTTCGTCATATTTGAAGTCGAAATCTGATCTCACTAATCCGAAGGAGTGTTGATCTGCGAGGATACGAGCCAATAAAATGATACGAACTATACGTTCGTCATTATCGTTCTCCATTTGATTTCTGGACTTTTGATCCGATTCGTTTGTCATGTTGATCACAGAGTAAGGGCCACACACTGGTAAATCGAACAAGTTGTTGTTCTTCACACCGGCAGAATCCAAATCAACGTAATCACCCTTTTCAACAATTGTATCGAACCACAATGTTCCCCAACACTTCCAAACCTCGGGGAGGAACTCGTTCTCATTGAATAATTTGATGTAGTCAGGATATTGAAGATATTGTGAACATAAACGAATCAATTTTGGATCGTTTTTAACGAAGGTGAGTAAAGAATTAAGATAATTAATGAGTGATTCCCATGGGAAGAGTTTCTTGAATAACCATTCGACCATTGGGTTACTATTAGGGAATTTCTTGGATGCATCACCGACTGCAATTAAAAAGTAAAGCCAAACTATCACATGACTAGTGGATGCTTGTTTTGGCCCTATCAAATAATGATTCAATATACGAATCGATAATTCAAGAACCGATTTGTTAATAAATTGCAAACAGTAGAACCAATCATTAACTGACAAGTCACCTGCAGTGACTGTTTGACCATCCACTCCAGCCCCATTGGAAATAGTATCGTCGAATGCTGTTTGGGACGTACGTGACTTTCTTTTTCTATCCTTCTTATCTTTTCTCTCTTTAAGAGCCTCTGGAAGTAAGAATATTTTAGCAAATGGGTTCTTTGCATCACCAAATCCAATTAAATGATTAATATTTGCAATTGCGAACAAGGAGCCTTTGTTAAGCCAGAAGTTTATCTTCTCCATAGTATTTGCTGAGTTTGGCTGTTGCTGTTGCTGTTGTTGTTGTTGCAAATAATATGGATGATGTGGATCATTAACAGATGTAACACCTGCAGTAGTGTAAAGTTCTCTGGTGAAAAAGTTGTAACCAGTTGAATCGGAACCAAAAGTTAAACCGTACCGAGTGACTAAATCAATACCATATTGAACTTGGGAGTCATGAATTCCTTCCACGGAATTTGGAATACCGTCATTGGTTCTATTGAAGATGCTTAATAAGACTTTATGAATTTTAATGAAATCAATGATTGGCAACTCTAACAATGACAAGATGTTTCTCTGTGTACAAATGTTTTCTACCACTAATCTCAAGTAATGCTGGGTAGGGACGAATGGATCACGACAAATAACTGATTTTCCAATGTGAACCAAAGCATCCAAATTATCTTGTTGGACGGTACACATGTGATAATAAATTTTACCATGACCATAAAGTGTTTTCATAGCAACCGAATACCAGTACTCTGCACTGGTTTTCCAGTCTATGAATTTTGATGCATAAAGAGCGATTGCCATTCTTGACAAATCACCCAATTTTTCCAGCCACCAGCCTTCCATCTCGAGCACGGAATCCGTCAAGTTTGAAATGATGTTGAAGCAGTAGGATATGAAGCACAGACAAATCTCATGATCCTGGTAAATGCTCATGATATTTTTCAAAACTTCGAGGAAACCCACAATACCGTAAACCCACATACGCCTGGGGATCTTGTATAGCTCGACAATATTTTTACCTGTCTTGAATTGAGTTTGATTCGAGGAAGGTTTGAGGGCAGTGACTAAGAAATCATAATAATTGTCCAATAACGTGATGTTATGATGGTAAACAGTCCACAAATCGTTCAGAAGTTCCGAGGTTCTGGTGGTGGTTGAAACCATGGATGAATTGGAGTTTACTGATGACGAAAGCTGTTGGCTGACGAGTTGAGTGTTGCCGTAAACCAATGAGTTATTGCGGTTGTTTGCGGTCAACTGGTTAATCTTGATAGTGATGTCGATGCAGTTCTTCTGCACGATTTCCTCATAATTGACCACATTTTTATATGTTTCCTTGAGCTTGGAGGCGAGTTGCTGTTCTTCGTCCGACATGGTACGTTGGTGAGGTTGATAGTTCTCTTGAGACTGAGATTGAGATCGAGACTGGGACTGGGACTGTGAATGCGTGGACGACTGATTCTGGGACTGGGACTGGGACTGGGAGGTTGGGTTAGTAGGAGTGGAGACCGTCAGATCCTTTGGACCTGACATGAGCTCGTTTTGAGCGGTGTCCATATGTTGCTCCATGACCGCATTGGATTCCGACAGGTCAGACTGGTTTTGGGGCGAAGTATGCGATGCCGGGTTGACGTTGGGAGACGAAGGCACCTCATAAGACGATGGTGTGGGTGTCTTGTTGTGTCCCATTGACAGAGACTGGATCATTCCTCGCCGGGTAGATGCTCTCATTCCACCAGAGGCACCCATGGAGGCCCCGAAACGAGGTGACGAGACCGCAGGAGTGCCCGAGGGAGTGGCAGCACCCTGGCCGAACGACGTGTTGACGGTGGAGTTGATTGTGGAGTTGTTGATGGAGTTGGCCGTGGAGTTGGCAAAGTCCTGCGCTTGCTGGACAGTCAGGGAAGGAGGATTTTGCGTTCGCTTGTTGGAGTTGGCCACCATGTAATTGGACATACTATTCTGGCGTTTTTGCTGTTGGGGTGCCGTTTGGGAGTGCATTTCTGGAAGCACCGTATGCAGAGTCGTAGTCACCACCAGATCAGGATAGAACTTGGGGTCGATGTTGTTCATGAGGCCCTGGTAGCGGTGAAGGTTGGGGGAAGGAGTCTCAGGCGAGGTGAAATCAACAAGTGGTGGTGGGCGCACGACGGATGTGGTGGTGGGAGGATGGAGGGGATTTCGCGGCGGGATGCGACGAGAGCGCCAGGGCGACGGCTCGGGAGAAGGATAGAGGGTGTGCGAGGTTTAGGGAGAAAAGGTGGGGCCTAGGGAGGAAAATAATGTTATTGTTGGAGAGCAATAGGGAGAAGCGGAAGGGACAAGGAACACACACCGAACACACAAGGGGGATTAGCGAGGACCCGGGAGGAGAGGAGGAGACCACAGGAGAAGGTAGCAAGGGGGAATGGGTGGTTTATTACGCGGGAGAGGTGCCAGATCAGGGCAGTAGTAGCACGATGGGGCCCACTAAGCCGTCCGAGTCATTGTGGTGGATCGGGTTTGTAGTGAACGTAGAGATGGAAGGTTATGAAGATGCCAGTGAAGAAGTGTGGTGTGGTGTGCGGAGCAGGCGATTGTTTCGTGGTGGAGAGTGCCACCTTGCGGTGCGGTGCGGTACGGTACGGTAGCGGGATTTATGGCTTACGCGATAATGCGGGATGAGCAGTGGAAAATATGTCAGCACATGCTTAGCTTAGTGAGCTTAGTGAGCATATTGGTCATATTGGTCATGTTGGTCATGGCGAGAACATGAGCATGTTGAGGTGTTGAGCGGACTGGGCATGTCGAGCATATGCGGCAAATGGGACATGATGTAGACACTGAGCGTGCTGAGTTTCCGGAGCTTTGGTGGCCCCAAATAGCAGTATATGGTGTTATTGTATATGGTGTAGCCAGAAGTCTCTCTAAGATCGCTACAGCTACGGGCATACAAGGCCCAACAATCTGGACTAGCCCATAACTTCACACCTTGACCAGAAAGCCGACAAGAGGGGGCTACAGGCCACCCACTATTGGTGGTTTCACTACAATTAACGAGTTGGGGCCGTAAAGCCCCGGCAAGCTTGAAATCGCTGGAATGGGCCGGAAACCAGAAACTTGGGCTGCTGGAACTATGTGTGTAGGCCGAGTTTTAGGACGAGCAGCCGGTGCACAATGAAACGACAGTGCCGCTAAAAATGGCCGTTACCACGGCGATGATAACGGCGAAGCTGTGCTACGAGCAGGCACCAAAACTGGGAATTTGAAACCTGGAATGAGATTTGAAGGTCGGGAGAGGAGAACGAGAAGTAGGGAAAGAAAAACGGCGCCATTGAAACGAGGTTCCGGAGGAACAAGCACCAGGTACTCGAAATTGCTCGCAAATTGCGTCCCTAATTGTGACCATTGGGCCAATTGCTCCAGTTTCTGTGCCAGTAGGACGCGGTTGGCCGTACGCGAACTCCGGTCTTACTACGAAGATGGAGGTGTTGTTTTGGACGAGGGTCTTGACAAAAAGAAGCAGAAGTGAATGGAAGTGAAACTAACGAGTGAAAAATGGAACGTTTCTACTGGCTAGCGGAAAATGACTAGCGAAGGTGGAAAGTTCATAAAGGGTAACGGTTCTGATCCCGAGAAAGGCACCGGCCAGATGGCTCCAGGCATATAACCAATAAGGAAACCGGGGAGATTGCGGGATTTGAAACGGAACTTTTCGCACCTATTAAGGGTCTAAAATAGTGAGAATAATAGGCTCTTTTTTCCTCGTTGGAAAAACACCACTAAAGAAGCACCAATTGGCGAAAGAGAACCACCAAAACACACCGGTTTGAGGACTTTTCTGGCCCGTAACTTGTGGGCCTTCTCCAACGTCTTCTTCTCACACTCTTCTACCTATATCTGTCTCCCTGTGCTGGTTTCGCCACCATGAGGGTCGATTCTGTGTGCCATGAGCCCCAACGTTCTTAAGCGGATCTGCTGACCGTCGGTGGAACAGTCAAATTTTCGCAGCAATGCCCGGGAACGGCATTTGACTTTTCCTACTCCCAACCACCATCTCTCCCACCTCTGCTTTTCACAAAGCCACCGCTTCCCTCGGGGCCCATACCCTGTGGAGCGGGAATCTCTTCCATTAACAGGTTTAGTGTAGGACTTCCTCTGTCCTGGGACTTCTAACCTTGGGCTCTGGACTCTGGTCTTCGGTGTTGGTGAGTGCGCTCTCGGTATTCCGATGCTCAAGAGTAGCACGTATTGGGGCTCACTCATTTACACGGAGTGGGTTCATATGTTAGATGTAAGACCTTGATCTGGTTTCAAGTTAGGAGGCCAGTTGTTCAAGCTAACTTATCTATGGGCTACGGCCCGTTAAGAGTGTATAGATCATTCATTGTACAGCGTTGCAATTATTATAGATTATTATAGGTTATTGTACATTATTGTAGATATTATAGATTATTGTAGATAATTATAGGTGCTGGTCTTTTTGCGGCCGATTTGCCCACTTTTCTTTGGCTTTGGTACTTCAGTGTGTCCCGACCTCCCTAGGGACTTGGCTCTTGACGTCCCGAGTCCTCGAATCACATCACGACGCACCCCATCACCTGTTGTAGTACTACTGGTGAGGAGTCTTATTCCAGGCTCGCACTCCATGGGTGTGGGATGAAACGACCCATAGCTCCGACACTATAACAGTTCCCATCTTGGTCTATGGTACAAATAAGTATTGTACGGTTAAAGGAAGAGATTTAAATAGGTGCATACACTCATTGGACTCGCCAGGGTGTGACATCAAGGATAAGTTCGATATCAATGTTAAAGATGGAAGGTTTGCAATAAGTACTCTTACAGGTGAAGGTAGAGTCATAGAAGTTAAAGTAAAAATGGTAGTAGCAGAGTTAATGTGAATACAATTCTCTAGACAGGCGAGAAATTTTCTGCAATTTCAACTTCTACTTCCGTTGCATTCTTAGTCCAACTTAGGACGTAGTGGTCCAATACCTTTTACAATAATTAGTGTAGCGAGGTGAGAAGTTGACCGATTTGTGACTATTATGTTTGACACAACATGGTAAAAAAATCAGGTCGTGGGTTTTTGTTCCCATTATTTTGTGCCAACACCATGGAACCAATATCGTGGAAGCGATCGTTATATTATTGGTTATGATTGTTGTTCATGATAGATGTCATTCAAAGGTTCAAAGTAGTGAAAATTCTTCCCTTAAGTGATACTTTTTATAGAATATTTAGGTGTAAATACATTCTTCAAGATTTAATTTTTCTTATAAGTCGATCCGACGCCTCTGAGTCTTACTTTGATTTTCTTGTAATGATCAAAAAAACCAATTTTCAATAATTTTCAGAAGTCGATGTATATTGGACTGGAGACTACTATGTGTATAAAGCCTTCAGATTTTACGGTATATCAGAATATCTCTACAACGCCAGAGCCAAGTATAATTTCTTCTCTCAATCCCTAATACTTATTGGAATGCACCAATGTATGGTTTCCAGGTCGATAATAAATATCATCTTTTAAGAACTTAACTAGTCCTGGTCTGACATACGGGTATTCGCTCTCAAGTGTTCAATTGAGATCTTTCATTGATCACTAATTTCACAAGACTTCGCCTACGTTGGAACCAACTAAAAACTTTCAGGAGGTGGTCTCAGAAGAGATTATTGGAAATCGTATAATTTCATTAACTATCAAGGGGATCTCCCCTTTTCTATCCTAATGCACTTTAGTATAGTACCACTTCTAATAATCACTATTGGTATCACATATGGTTGATAGTGCGAAGACGTCCTACCACGTAATACTCTTAGTAGCTTCAGAGTGGCCGAAAAGAGCTCAAGTATCCTCCTTGTGGCTATTCTACGGTCTATTGGACCCTCGAAGTCAATATAAGGTGAAACCGGAGGATTTTAGCAGACATCGCCTGTATACGTATTGGCTCGTGGTGGTATTCGTGAAGCCGATGCTTCAGGCATGGGTGCAGTTCTGCTTTACAGTTCTGCTCTACATTTCATGGATTTTGGGGCATGGCAATGGAAACCTGGGCTTGGAGAACGGAATCGTAGTGGTGGATGGGTTGCTTGTTGAAGTATTTACTCTCTGTGCTGGAGTATCATGCTGTAGCAGTGAAAACCACCTGCAATCGAAACTTCCTCAGAATCGAATTTTCAAGAACTTCACACGACATCCCACTGGTTTAACGGTCCTTTAACATATGCACCCACTAGTGTTCCTTTTCCGGCCTCGGTGGCCCAGATTGTCCACATCTTTGACATTGGCTTCAACCATGCTTTCCCGCCCCACAATCCTTCTACGTCTTGGTAACGTAAGATTTATTAACTAAACACAACAATATACCTTCCACGGATGTATCTGTATGGTATATCGATAGTAAGGGCTGAATAGATCACTTCAACTTCTTCTTTGGTCTCAATTGGTTGGTGTGTCCACACTTTCTCTTACGACAGTTGGTAGCTCTAGGTGGCAATCTAGCGTAACATTTACGGCAGATGGACTTTTCACAGTTGTACTTGGAAGCTAAAGCCTTTAAGGATGGTTCAATCATCTTTGGTTGCTTGACTAACTATGGAAGAAGGTATTATGGTTGAAAAATTTGTTTGTCGGAGGGCAGTGAGCAGAAGGGCGCGCTGACGTAAGCGGCCTGCACAGTGGACGGGGCTCTGCGGAAGCGAGAGAACGTAGATCACGTGCTTTTAGGATATGGATCACATGATCTAGGGCGCAAGCCCTCATGTGTCTCGGGTACGGCTTCGGCAGCAGGTGCGGCGCGGCGCTTGGCTGCGCGACATTGTGTGTCGCATAATGTCGCAAGGCCCGTGTCGCACTACCAGCCACCTCCGCCAATGTCGCACCTCCATCCACCACTGCTCACCAATGTCGCATGTCGTGATATTTATCTTGAATAACACAACCTGTGCAACCATTCAGTTCCATCGGATCGTCCCCATACATCGTTCTAAGTTCCAATGAGTGACCCGTTGGATTCTTCCGAGCGGCCTGAAGCCGTTCTGTCCGAAAAGAGCGCTGAAAATTCCATACAAGCTCCTCAAGTCCAAGTATCAGAGCCTTCTGTGGATACCAGTAATAGAGAGCATTCTGACATCAATGGCGGTATAACGTTAGATGACGTCCCTATACCGGGATTCCAGGCCCATGATAGTGATAATGTGATCGATGAGAACATCGTAGGGGCTCCAGAGAACCATTTTGGAGTGGATATTCCTTCAATTCATGAATTAGCAGCTTCGGCAGTGGATGCTGACCAAATGGCACCAGAGGAAGCTGTAGTTGGAGAACAGAATGGAGAAGAAGACGTCAAACAGGAAGAGGAACAAGCTAAAGATCAACTTCAACATCAAGAGGAAAGTGAAGTTGAATTGCATAACAACGAGCCGGTGCAAGTGGACGTGGATTTGGATCACGACATAGACCTCCAGCAACCCTCCGAGCAAGATGACCCTAATACGTCCATGTTACAGCTCCCGATCCAGAATCAAACTTCCTTCGCTACGCCCCTGAAGTCCTTACCTCCCTTGAAGGATATTGATCAAATCAGCACCCCCAAAGCCTTCAATGTTGCGAAGGACACAGAAAGCCACGAGAACGTGACAAGCTCTCCCATTACCTATAAGGCCAATCCGAAAGATTCTTTGGCTCCAGCAGAAGCTTTTGGCTCCACTTTCGGCAATGAAGACTCCATTAAGGTTTGTGCTGGATTTTTGGGAATAGATGAAAACTCCGTGACATCTCTTGATCCTGTGGTTCTCGAAGCATTGCTTGCAAAATCCAACGAATATTACGAGTTGTCTTCTCAGAATAGTTTTCTTCAGCTCAAATATGAACAAGGAGTGCAGAGCTCTACAAAAATCATAGAAGACCTTAGAACGAAGGTCAAGGGCGCCGAGACACAAATCTATGACCTTAAGCTGCGGACTGATGAGTTCTCCTCAAGCTCAAACCATCAAGATCGTCGTATTCACGAGCTAGAAGAGTCAAATAAGATGCTTAATGACAGAGTCGTGCGAATCAAGGAGGCAGAAGAGAGAGTCTCCAAAGAGAATAAAATGTTGGAAGAAGGATATGAAAGAAAAATTTCCAAACTCAACGAAAACATAAACCAATTAACTGCTTTGAATATTGATCAAAGCACGAAGTTCAACCAAGTCAACAAAGAGATAAATGACACCAAAAATGAAAATTTCACATTAAAATTAGATATAACCAAGGTCACAAATGAAGTTAGCTATTTAAAAAATCAAAAGCAATGGTTTGAAGACCAATTAGAATCCGTGCAAAACAGATATACCGATTTAATCAAAAAGCACGAATCAGATTACTTGCTAACTTCGAATAAAATGACTTCATTAACTTCAATGAACGAATCCTATGAGCAAATCATAAATACTCATCAGAATACTATAAATGAGTTGAGAAAGAAGAATGATGATCAGACTTCAGAAATTTCAAAATTCAAGTCCGAATTCGATATTGAAAGGGCAAACTTGATCCAACAAGTCCAGAACCAAGAGGATCTCATAAATCTCACAAAAACTCAAGGTGAACAAAGAAGTGATCGCATCAAACAACTTGAGGCATATATCGAAGAAGTAAAGGAAAAATTGGGAGATTCAATCAAGTCATTGGAAGAAGCATTGGCTTCAAAGACTGAACAATTAATTGAAACTCAGGAAAAATTAAGAAGAACAGAGCAAGTTTTGGATTCTGAATTGCAAAAGGGAAGCGAGCTTCCAAAATTGACAGATTCGTCTTCATTGATTGCATCGCAGGGAATTTCATTGTCCACCTTATATTCAGAGTTTAACCACTTAAAAAAGCAATTGGTGTTAGAAAGATCACAAAAGGAAAAACTCGCCATTCAATTGGAATCGTTCGTGGCCGAATTAGAATCCAAGAAACCAGCAATCGCTAACTACCGTGACCAGGTTAAGTTTTATGAGAATTCCTTGCAAGAAATGATTGGTAAGGTTGAAAGCATTCGAGTTGAGAAAGTCAATATAGAGAAGGATTGCAACAGATTAAGAGCAAGACTCTCTGAGAACGAATCTGAAATTACCTCTGTCAAGAATTTACTGAAAGATTTAGGAAGGCAATTGTGTTATTACTTGATTCATTCGAAGGTAAGAGACAATAATGAGGATCCTTTAACTTTAAGTGAAAAGCAAGCTATAGAGAACATTCTCCAAAAAAGTGGAAATTTTGATAATGACTACATTGAAAATGATTCTGATAAATTGATTTCCGAAAGATTAGTTGAGTTCAAGAACATCATCGAATTGAGAGAAAAGAATGAGGAGTTATTGAGAACCATTAGGGTATTGACGAAGAAGCTCGAGACAAAAGAAGAAGAGAATAACAATATTGAATCTATAGCAATCGAGGAAGCTAAAGATGCTATTATCACCTTGGAGGGTGAGTTGGATAGTGTAAGCATCAAGCTTGCTGCGGTCACAAAAGAAAGAGATATTCTCAAAGCTTCTGGAGATCATGTGAATGGCATAGGTCGCTCCGATAGACTGTACTTAAACGACATCAATAACGACCTTAGAGAAAAACTCAAAGAAAGTGAACAAACGATGAAAGAATTACAAAAACAAACAGCTAATATTACCGAGGATCTCAATGAGAAGTTGAGAACCTTGACAAGCGAGAAGAGTGAACTTACAATACAACTAGCCTCAAGCAAACATGCAGCCGAATTAGCAGATAGCAGATTTTCCAATGCCCAGTCATCAGTTGATGAATTACGCAAAGAAATAAAGCAGATATCTAACAATTTGAAATTCTGGCAAGAACAAGCTTCAAAACAAGAGAAATTGTTGATTGATAAATCGAATGAATTGAGAGATGCGGAATCATCGGTCACCAAGAACCAGTTGATAATCAGTAATTTCGAAAGTGAAAAGAAGTACAATAATTCGCTTTTCGAATCATTGAGAAATGAAATCGAACAACTCAAACTCGATAAAAAGAACTTGAACGATTTTGTGGTCAATTTGCAAGTTTTGTTGAAGGAAAGAGATGAATCTAGCAAGGAGTTATCGGAAAGACTTAGTAAGTCTATTGAAAATTACCAATCATTGCACGAAAAGCTTGAGGAGAAGGACGAAAAGATTTCGATTTTGACGAACCAAGCAGAGTTAGCATTAAAATCTCAAAACACGAAGTTGGAACAAGTTGGAGAAATAAGCCAATCTCTTCTTGAAACCAAGGCAAAGTTAAGCGAGAAAGAGTCAACTATTAAATCGTTACAAAACAAAATCAAAGAACTCAATTTAACTTTGATCAAACGTCCTAATGTTCTCCCATTGGAATCTTCAGGTTCAGCACTTTCCGAGGATAGCGAGAAGCAAGGATTAAGAGTCGAAATCAACCAACTCAAGGAAGACTTGAAGATAGCCGAAAGTCAAGTTGAAGAACTTTCAAACCTTGCAAAGGCCGGCGAAGATGCGTTGATAAATGCTACTAGCAGCTACGAACAATACAAGTCTGATTTCGAACACAAGTACGAAACTGCACTCAGAGAACAACAATCCTTGAGAGATGAAATTTCCAGTCTTAAAGTTGCTATAGAAGAAGCGAAGAATGAAACGGCTTCAAGTAACAGAAGATTCTTGGAAGAGAATAATGAATTGAAGAGCAAGTTAGATGAATATGTCAATAAGGCAGAAGCTTACGACAAATTGCAAGCAGATTACGATCAAAGATTATCTGGGCTTAGAAAAGATTTGGAGAGTCAAATCCAATTGGCCTCTTCTACCCAAGCAATGTACCAAGCCGAGTTGTCTAAAAACAACGAATTCTCCACACAAATTGTTGCATACAAGGAAGAAATTGAAGGTCACAAGAGTGAAATTCAAAAGTTGAATTCAAAGTTGGAAGCTATCATCAGCAAAGAAGATGCTTTGGATTTGAAACGGAATGCTCTAGAGGAAGAGTTAAGAATTTCGCAATCTAAGATAGAGGAGATCAAGCAACAGAATAGCATCATTATGAATCAATTAGAATTATCGAACAATGTTTCTCCTCAAAACGAAGATGGAATGGTGGTTGATGACAATTTGAAGGAAGTTGTTGGATACTTGCGTCGTGAGAAAGAAGCAGCTGAATTGAAGCTTAATATCAAGAAAGACGAATTTGAGACATTGAATAAATCTCTCAAGCAAGTCCAAGATGAATTATCCAGAGCCAAGGCAGAGATCGCTGCTGCCAGAACGGTTACGTCTACTAAGGGATTTGATGCAAGTCAAGCAGAGAAAGATGCTGCCAGGTTTGAAGAGCAATTGCAGAAGTTGAATATTTTACGTGAAAGTAATACTACCTTGCGTAATGAGAGTAATTCCAGATTGCAGAGAATTAAAACCTTGGAAGCTCAATTACAGGGAACTTCAGACGATGCAAGCCCATTGAAAAAGAAACTTGACGAAATTGAAACAGAAGTAGAAGTCAGCAACCAAAAGATCAAGTTACTTGAAGAGGAAAATGATCGCTTGAAGAGCAGATTGGCTTCTGTCAACGATGCTGCCAACAATGCTTCTCCAACTCCAGCGGTTCCAGCGGTTCCAGCAGCCCAGCCTGCTGATAATGAATACATTCAAAACATGAAGGAAAAGTATAATGACCTCAGGAACAAGGCCAACACTCGTATTCAATCACAGAATGAACGTATCAAAGAATTGCAAGAGACGATCAGTAATCTCAATCAGGAAATCACCAAATTGCAATCCGGAACGCAAGAATTGGTCGACAAGGCCAAACAAGAGAGTGTTGGACAAATCGAGGAGCTTAATGCCAAATTCAAGAGTTTCAGAGATGAGCACTCCAAGTCGATTGGAACTTTGAAACAAGAGAAAGGAAATTTGCTCAACCAGCTCAACCAGTTGAAACAGAAGAATGGTGAAGGAAACGGTGAGCACAAATCAGAGGATGAGATCAAGACCTTGAAGGCCGATTTCGAGAAGCAGAAGGACAGACTTCAGAAGGAGTTGAGTGCCCAGTTTGACCAACGGTTGAAGAGCGAATTGGCCAAAGCTGCCAACAACAAGGCCTCTCGGAAGCAATTGGACGACGAGATCCAGAAGAAAACACAGGAACTAGAGAAGAGTGTTACCCAAAGGAAGCAGGAGCTCGAAAAGAATATTCAAGCGAAAATCGATGCCAAGGTGGCTGAAGCTCTCGCAAACAAGCCCGCTTCAGGCTCCCCACTGGCACACAATTCCCAGGACGTGGCCACCTTGAAGCAGCAATTCCTGGAGGAATTGGAGGCCGAAAAGGCCAAAACGAAGGCCCAGGTGCAGAAGTTGTTCGAGATGAAGATCAAAATGTTGAACAAGAAGGTCGAGCGACTTGAACGTGAAAGCAAGACGCCAAGAGATCAAACAGGTGGGGCAGCTCGGGCCGCGATCGGTTCTGGAGGTGCTGTGGGCACAAACCCCGGAGCAAATACTACCACATTTGGGTCGCAGGAACTAGGGCAAAATAGCCAGGCTGGTTCCAATTCACCAGCATTGTCGGGATCCGTGTTCGTGCCGAACCCAGCTCCGACAGCGGGCCATGCTCCGACACCGTCAGCGTTGTCGACACCGGTGACCGTGGCGCAACCAGCGGCGGCCGTTGACGGGACCAGTCATGCCAGGCCTGCTCCAGCAGGCCACCCCTCCACCGAGAGTACGTTGACGGTGCACCGGCCAGTGGCAGACCCGGCAGAAGGAACGGCCACTGAGGGGAACGATAAGAAGAGGGCGGCCCCATCCCAGGGAGGAGTTTCCAAACGGCCCAAAGAAGACACCAAATAGGCCACGATGTTTTCTATCAAATGTACACTGCGATGATATTATTTCGCAGGCTATTGTTCGGAATATTTTCTGTAGGGGAATTACAATTCCTGGGCGTGCTGACGTAAGCGCGGGCCACGTGCTTACGTAAGCGGCACGAGCCCGCGCCCGCCCCGAGCGCCCTCCCCCGCACCTTGGCCAAGATCTTTAGCGAGCAAATAGACAATGTGGAGAAGATCCCCTTGTAACGTGTATATGGAGCAATAGAGAGCTCCGGAAGAAGGTATGGGTGGGGATCTTTGCGGGGGCTATGACAGGAACAAGTAACGTCGGTTACAGAGGCAGCTTCGTAACAGTGCAGCACGTAACAACAGTAGTGGTCACAATACTTCACAGTACAGGGCTGTACATGAGTGTACATGTCTGTACATGAGCGTACATGTCTGTACATGAGCGTACATGACAGTACATGACTCTTTATTATACGACACAACGGTGCATATCGGTGTCAGCTTGTAACAGTATAGTATCAGAAACGTTGGGATGGATATCGGACGGCACAATATTCACAAATTAATGCCCAGACATTTTTGAATCTCCGACGATGGCTATCCGGCCACAAAACGCACAGCTACGTAGATTGGCGCGGCAGCCCCAGACAATAGGTGTGGAGGTTGCGATTCACAGGAGCACGGAGTTGGTCTCGGAGTCGCAGAGGACCACTTTGGTGCCGACGTTTTGATAATTAGTCACCTTGATGATTTGGTAGATCGTACAGGATTGAACGGGAGGGGAGGGGCAATCTGGAGTATTGCAGCAGGGGTTTGCCCGGAGCTGGGGCTTGAAGACCCTAGGTCCAGATGTATCCAGAAACATGGGGTCGATGGGGTTTGGTGTGGAGATAATAGTTTGGCATGGGGAAATAGGGTTTTAGTAGCAGATTTAGGGTTAAAGTATGGAGAAATAGGATTTTTATATGTATGAAGAAGCCTTTAGGCTTCAGATGAGCCTCCAAAGTGATGGAAAAGCCTAAAATTTGAAGGAAAAGCCTTCAACAAGAGTTAAGCCCTCATTTTGATGGGTAAGCCTTAAATTTGATGGGTTAAGCCCACATAGTGTTTCAAATATAGACAGTTTGCTTCAATATGGTTTGCATGTGCCCCAGTGTACCCCAAGGTGTTTTGGTCCTAAATGGTATGTGAATTGGATATTGGGCTTAGCCAAAAAAAACAGGTTGTGGCTTCCCACCCCTAATCCCCTCTCTCCAATTTACATTTCCCTCTACTCTATCATTCATAGGTGCTTTACCCCAAAGTGTACTGGATACGTCGAGCCAAGAACATTTTTCAGACTGTCGATCATTGCAAAAACTCTCCAAAGATAGAAATCGACCCCAATCGACCCCAATCGACCCCAATCTTGCACGATGATCTCACATGAGGTCTTGACACATTGGTCAGAGGATTGGGGATTGACCCAATTGGGCCAGGGGATTTTGGATCGACAGAGCTTGCTCCAAGCACTTCGGGTTGTGATTTGGCTTAAAGAACCTCGGATTGTAGCAATTTGACCTGGATTGTAGTTGGGTTTAGGGCATTTTCGCCTACAATTCTTCGGCTTTCCTACAATAGCTCTCCTCGCAGTGAAAATCACACTTGTTCAAATCACATTGGTTTACTGCTTCGGCTGGATCAAATTCTGGCTTGGCTACCGTCGGCTTGCTGTTCTGGCTTGTCGTCGTTCGCTTACTCTATTAAGTATCTCATCTGGTGTTGCATTTGTCTATAACTTATCAGTTATCGTATTGTTATGAACTCCGGTTAGGGCTCTAGGGCTTTGTATATCCAGCTCCGGCCGGAATTTCAAGTGGATGAACTCGGACTGCGAGGGGAAGCATCGGGTGGGGGATCTGCACACGGATAAAATAATATTGCGAGCACAGGCATGCGTTTCTCCGGGTCTGCATGGATTATGTACGAAACCTACACCAACCTACTCCACCTGCACTTCAGTACTCCAGCTACGCTAACATTCGGACTACACCGGAGTGTTTTGAAGCGGCCAAAAGTCCGCTTAGAGAGATCGTAGAAAAAATCCAATTACACCTCCGAGAACGTGCTGGTCTCTAAATTCTTCCGATGTCAAAAAAACCCTCTTTGCCCCATCCTCGCCTAGTTGTCACCCCATTTCCACCTAAAGCCCCCAGCGCCTGCCGTGTCAAACTGCCCAACACCTGCGCAAGTGGGGCACAATAAATCTCATCGCCCCGGGACCCCACAATTGCTGCTAGAGTTACGCTGCTGATCGCAGGACGCCTGTATGCAGGACGCGAAGTTTTTTCTCCAATGACCCAATGCTTAATGCTAAATTGGTGAGGTTACGAACTTGTGATGATCTCATCTTCGCGCTCCGGGGAGTACACCGTACTTCCCCACACCAGGGCCTGGCCTTCCTATTATTCCTGGAGTTATTATTAAGGTGAACAGCTTGGGTGGCCTGCCTTATAAATGCCGAGAAATTCCCCTTCCAAGCTTCCAGTTTTTCTCAGCCATTTGTTCTGGTCTCCAAGCCTATTTCCCAGCATATTTCCAGCTTCTGTCTAGTCATGGGTTCCGATAAGAAAGACACACGCTCCATCGTGTCCAAGGTGTCCGAGTCCGACGTCCAAAACACCCCTCCTCAAGCCGCGCAAAACTCCAGGTTCAAGTGGAAAGTCAACAACGACCACTCTCCCCCCGAAATCTACAACAGAACCCTCTATCTCTGTATCTTCGTGTTCGGTATCTTGGGAGCAGCCAGAGGTTTCGATGAGGGTAACATTTCCGGACAAATCACCCTTCCCTCGTTCCAGAAGTTCTTCGGCTTGGCCGACAAGACCAAGACCGCCGACCAGCTTGCCAACTTAAAGTCCAACATCACGTCCATGGTGCAGCTTGGGTCCATTGGAGGTGCCATCATTGCCATGTACTCTGTTGATAAGCTCGGAAGAGTGCGTGCTTTGCAGGTTGTTTGTTGTATCTGGATTGTTGGTGCGCTTTTGCAGACTTTCTCCTACTCCTTGGGTCAATTATATGCTGGAAGATTGATCGAAGGTTTGGCTATTGGCCAAACCACCACCATCGGTCCTTCTTTCACCTCCGAGGTGTCTCCTAAGGCCATCAGAGGTTTGGCTGTTTCCATCTTTTCCGGTGCCGTCTATTTCGGTGTGATGATTGCCTATTTCATCTCCTACGGCGCGGCTTTGCATATTTCCAACGACTCCAGAAAGCAGTGGGCTGTTGGTTGTTCCATCAAGATTGTTTTGGCTGGTTTGATTCTCATTCTCTCGTTCTTGTTCTGTTACGAAAGTCCTAGATGGTTGTTGAAGGCTAACCAGCCAGACAAGGCCATTGAGAACTTGTCCAAGCTCAGAAACTTGCCCCCAGACCATCCATACATTATTGGTGAAATCAGTGATATTAACGAACAGGTTCTTTCTGAAAAGGATGCTTTGAGAGACACCAACATCTTCAAGCAATTCAGAGACCTTGTCACCGTCAAGTCCATCAGATACAGATTCTTTGCCATCACTGCTACTTCCCAAGTTTTGGGTCAATGGGCCGGTGCTAATGCCATTACTATCTACTCTAACGAACTTTTCTCGCTTGCTGGTATCAAAGGTATCGACCAATTGAAGATGTCTGCCGTTCTTGGTGTTGTTAAGTTTATTTCCGCCTACTTGGCTGCTTTCTTCATCATCGATTTCTTCGGTAGAAGAAGAGCATTGTACATGGGTGTCACCCTTCAATTGGCCTGTCTTCTCTACTTTGCCATCTTCTTGACTATCGTTCCTCAAGCTGCCGACAACGGTGTGGTTTTAACTGGAAGTCAAAAGAGAGCAGCTACCGGTGCCCTTGCTTCCCTTTTCCTCAGTGGTACCGGTTGGACCATGGGATTCAACTCTATTCAATACTTGTTGGGTTCCGAAATTTTCCCATTGAACATCAGATCCTTCGCTCAATCCGTCACCATGGTGTTGCACTTTGCCAACCAATACGGTAACTCCAAGGCCTTGCCAAAGATGTTGTTGGCCATGAACAATTACGGTGCTTTCTACTTTTTCGTCGGTGTTATGGTTGTCTCTTTGTTCTGGTGTTACTTCTTCATTCCAGAAGTTGCTGGTAGATCTTTGGAATCTATGGAAGATATCTTTAACTTGCCATGGTACTTGATCGGTAGAAAGGGTGCCGAATTGTGTCCAGATTACTCCGAAATCAACAAGATCACCTGGACTGCTACTGGTAACACCAACACCTACGAAGACCACATCAACTACATGGAGAAGAACAAGCCATCTCAAGAGTTTGTTGAAAATGCCGATGATGAACCAAAGGACAAAGACCGCGATTCTTTAGATAAGATCCACGAGAAGGTCTAAGATTCTTGATGATTTCAGTTCGTTTTGATTTAAAACTTTATTAATGACATATGATATTTCAATTACGTCTGCGGATGTATGTAGCTAGAGTAATTATATGCACACTTGGCATATTATTCCAAGATAAACACTATACTTTATTACTCGTATAACTATCCGTCTTTTGAGCTCCCCTCCATAATCAATGTTCGTCGATCCAGACTCTACGTTATTGTATTTCAAAATCATTAATTATTAAGATTACATCTAAGATCAAGATCAAGGCTAGAGCAAGAATTAAATAAGCATCGATTTCCCACATCGGAGAGAATTAGTTCTTCACGTCAACTGTATCACTCTTTTCACCCCTCTTTTCTTGAGCTGGAACAAAATCGGGGTCCACGGCTGAATTGTAGAGAATAATACCGTTCTCTTTGGCATTGTCTCTTTCTTGCTTCTTGTAGAAGTACAACACCACAAACGTCCATACTGTCAATGCTGCAGCACTGGCTGCAGTGAATGCAAAACCTTTAGGGTATCTTGGTGCCTCAGTGGTCTTCCAAACCAAGACTGCAATCCAGGCAGTGGACTGTTGGGCCAAGATGTTCATCACCACCAAAACTACCTGTCTTTCCCGAATATCTTTACGGCAGATATCACTTTGCCAGGCGTACAAAACCGGTGCCATAGCCCATCCGAAATATTGTAAACAGAAAGCAAACCATTTGGCTCTTTCTGGAACGTGCCAAGCAGCCAAGATTGCATTTCCTGTGATGTTGAATATCTGTGAAAATACAATAGCTGCCCACCGTGATTCAAACAAGTCAGCTATACTGGACGTAATGGCCAACCACAAAATACCCAAACCTGGGGTCAAAGCTGTACGATCTTGAAGAGTACCTTTATCATATCTCACTGTCCCGTCGTCATTCTTCAAGGACTGTAACCACAAAGCGTAGGCACCGGAGGTACCATTACTATTATTCCAGCAAAAGATGTTCCACAAGGAAAGAACATAGATATGCCATGAGCTGAAAATCGATTTCCAGATGTTTATGTTGAAGAAATGGGCAACAGGATTTTCTCTGGGCTTAGCATCCTTTTGGTCCGATCTCATTCTTCTTCTTGCAATACGAATATCGTCATCTGATAAGAAAATACTGTAGCAATCTTCCGGGGTGCCTGGAATCATGTAAAATCCAATTGCACCCACAATAACAGAGATGACACCGTCCATGATGAAAATCCACTGCCATGCCTTATGGCCACCAAGTCCATCCATATGTCTTTCAATGGCACCAGAAAGTAAACCAGAGGTCAAGATACCTAAATATTGACCAAAATAGTAAAATCCTGCTCTTCTGGCGATTTCTCCGGTACTACCTTTGAACCACGAAGCGAACAAAGCATGATATGCAATATAGGAGGGTGCTTCAAAAGCTCCAATAAAGAAACGAATGGCCTTCAATTGACCAACTGAGGTGACTCTGTAGAGAGAAATGGTTAAGATAGACCAGCAAAGATCTAAACTCGGTAACACATAATTCAATGGCAAAGCATATAAGATATACATGAATGGGAGTTGGAACACAATATTACCAATACTGAACATGACTTGGGTGTTCACCAAGTCATTTCCCTTCATTCCGATGTCTTCCCGAAGACCTCCGATGTACGCGTTGGTAAGGTTGGTCTGGTCAAGATATTTGACCCAATAAGCAGCAAGCGAGTAGAGGGTCAAAAGAAGGTCGATTTTCAAAATCACCTTCTTTTCTTCGTAGGTGTCACTGTCATGGAACCACTTATACCATTTCCGATTCTTCTTGGTTTTTGCATCAACTCTATATTCATATTCATCGAAGAATTTCCACCATTTCCGGTCCTTCTCGTCTCTATATTCGATGGTTTCTATGGATTGAGCATCGGTGACTTCTTGAGTTGCTGAAGATTCCTTTTCCAAAGAAGTTGCTGAGCTTTTGGATTTAGCTTCAAACTGTGGATTATCGATGATTCTTCCATCTTCATCTTCATCCACAATTCTTCTAATTGGGATGAAACCCCATTTCAATCTCTTAGAGAAAGTCTGTACCGTCATTTTCAGCTTGGGAAGTGAAATTTCAGGTGACAATGAAATTCTTCGTGATTTTATGTCAGTATGGCTGGAAAAATGTGATTTTATATTCTCATCTCAATATCAAGTGTGGCTCTTGATGAATTATTTTGAGTCATTTGGGGCAATTCAACATTACTTCTCTCGTGAGTTTTCTGTGCATTTTCAGGTACGCAGAGCGCGCAAAATTGCGCTCACATATGGAAGATTTACGGTTATTCGAGTCGGAGTTTTTGGACTTCGAAATGTCAGATATGGACGGCTAAAACTACGTCTCTTCTGGACTCTGTACGGGACAATTTCCAACGGTCTTTGGTAGCCCTGGCTGGAATGGAGGTGTAAGGAGGCGGGTCCGGTACCTTAACAGACAGAATAGGCAGGAGCGGAATTACATTGGCGTAAGCACACGTGATCAGAACATCCATACACAGTGGACCCATGAAAATTTGCCCATCTCCGTTTCCGGTCCCGGTGTCCCCGGCAACGAATCTTGGCAGCACCAGACCCCGTATTAGTCCTGGCTATTTGTCTATTTCTCCAGTGGCGCAACCGTTTAACGTTTTTGTAAGGTAGATGCGGAATAGTGAAAAATTAATTGCACGGAATTGTATAATGAACTTTTCATCTCGGAATGAAAAAAAGCCACTATTGCGTAGTATTCCAGAGATGGTGTATTTTCAGCTGTGGAAACGATCTACTTTCAAAGTTGGAGTTCCAGTGTCTGAGTGTTTTGATGCTTTTCTAATCCTGGATCCTTCCAAAACATCAAGCAAAGCAAGCCAAATTTGTCTGTCTTTACATGATGTTAATTTCCCGAAACAATATACCGTCTATTTCAGCAAATAATGCAGCAGGGGAATAATCTAGTTGTATCTAATAATAACCAAGATTGTTTGGGGACACTATTCCATCCTCCACAAAACCCATACTGCATTATTATACTAGTAAATTTTCGCATGAGATCCTGGTAATTTGGCATAAGTTACGGAATTTGTTCTAGTGGTGGAGCTATTATTTGATCTTTTCAAGTTCTGACTAGAATTTCATTGTAGGTTTGAATATTTGAAATCTCCTAAAGGCCGAACTTCACCCTAGAAACCATTTGGACCCTGGAATTTCAGAATGAAACATTTACAGAATACTTCTATTATGCGAATTGTGAGATGAATATCCCATGGATGGCGCAATAATCACTTTGCTATCTGGTTGCAACTCCTGAGCGTATTGGAATTTATACATATTGAATTCACTCCAAACAAGTAAGGTTACTATATATGATTATCACGAGTGCTGCGTGTAATACCCTTGTATGTTCACCGTAGAAAATCGAAGGGATTACCGCAGAAGGTTAGGATAGAGATTTAGTCTCCCCTCCAAATTTTAGGAAGACTTAAGAGATACCGTTAATTTCACTTCTTTCTCCACGATTAGCCAGCATTTTTCGTGAACACGAAGAAGTATTTAAATTGACAGGAGGGACATGTTTCCAAATTATCGTAGAATTATGCGAATACTGATAAATATTGAGAACCCATTTACTTCTTCAATAATTACCCCAAAGTAGAACCACTCGTTCTTACACACGTGTTCCCATACCCTCTATTGCACTCCTAAGAGTGTTTCGTTTTGTTTAGGAGTGTCAAGTTTCATCCAACTGTAGTTCTGCACCACTTCTGGGCCAAAACCTCCTATGATAACACCAAGACGTTCTCTACTGGAAGACCCATTACAGATCCAAAAGTTCTCACAATACCCCTAAGTGTCCACTTGAAGCCATTGAAGGCCTAAAATTCCACAATGTCCTACGAACTCAGGGGACAATTTGTTCCCCATCGTTCCCATGCTTCATCTGCCATTTGCACCCAATTCCTGTACGCCAAATGCTGCTTCCTGCACATAACACCAAGGTCTCATCGACAATTATTTCTTCTTCACCACCATACCATTACTGTAACCTATTGATACTGCCAGAATGGGTGTTCCAGCCTTATTTAGATGGCTATCTAGAAAGTATCCAAAGATTATATCGCCAGTGGTGGAAGAAGATGTCGATGAAGAAATCGGTGGGGCCTTGTACAGCAACCCTAACCCCAATGGAGAGGTTGACAACCTTTACTTGGATATGAACGGTATTGTTCATCCTTGTTCCCATCCGGAACACAAACCGGCGCCTGCCACCGAGGATGAGATGTTCTTGGACGTTTTTACCTATACAGACCGTGTTTTGATGATGGCAAGGCCCCGGAAGGTGTTGATGATTGCAGTGGACGGAGTTGCTCCAAGAGCCAAAATGAATCAACAACGTGCTAGAAGATTCAGATCGGCACAAGAGGCCAAGATCAAGGAGGAGGAGAAGCAGCGTGATCTCCGTGAAAGAGAGTTGAGAGGAGAGATTATCGACAATTCCATTAGAGAAAAGAAGGCCTGGGATTCCAATGCTATTACCCCTGGTACCCCATTCATGGATGGTTTGGCCGCAGCGTTACGTTACTGGGTGGCTTACAAGCTTGCCAATGACCCAGGATGGGCCAACTTACAGGTTATCATCAGTGATGCCACTGTTCCAGGTGAGGGTGAACACAAACTTATGAGTTTTATAAGGCTGCAGAGACTGGATCCTCAATACGACCCAAATACAAAGCATTGTATCTATGGATTGGATGCAGATTTGATCTTCTTGGGTTTGGCCACTCATGAACCTCATTTCAGAGTTCTCAGAGAAGATGTCTTCGCTAATCAAGATAGGCAAATCTCGGTTTCTCAACAATTGATGATGACCCAAGAACAAAGGGACAATATTGCTCAAAGAGACAAGAAGAAACCGTTCTTGTGGTTACATGTCAACGTTTTAAGAGAATATTTACAGGTTGAATTGAACATTCCCAGAATGTCGTTTCCATTCGATTTAGAAAGAGCCATCGATGACTGGGTCTTCATGTGTTTCTTCGTCGGTAACGATTTCTTGCCTCACTTGCCAAGTTTGGATGTTCGTGATAATGGTATTGATATCTTGGTCAACTGTTGGAAAAGGCTACTCCCTCACGTTAAGGACTACATAACTTGTGATGGAAAATTGAATCTTCCATTAGTGGAAAAGTTAATGTCTAATTTGGCATACAAAGAAAACGAAATTTTCAGAAAGAGGCACGAAAACGATGCTAGAAGAGAGGAAGGTCTAAAGAGAAGAAAACAATGGGCTGACGAGGATAAGGCCTTGAGAAACCAATATCTTCCAACTGTTACTAAAGGAAAAGATAAGGCTCCAATTGTTGCAGATGTCAACATGCCACTTATGACAACCACAGGTGAAACAGTTGAAGGTTACGCAAATTTATCCAATAAGGATATTGTGAACAATCTTGATGTTATCACCAAGGCGAACTTGGCCAACAACGAAGCTGCTTTGGCTTTGAAAAAATTGATCGAATCTAAGGGGCAATCTTCAGACTCTACCGGAGTGAAAAACGAGCTGGATTCTGTGACTGTCAAATCCGAAACACCAGCAGAAAGCACTGATGATTCATCTGTCAAAATTGAAAGCAAGAAAAGAAGTGCAAACGAAGTGAATGACCAGGATGAACTGGATGATGGGGATAGAATCAGATTATGGGAACCTGGATTCCGTGACCGATATTACAAGACAAAGTTTCATCTCACTACTGAAGAGGAAGTGGAAAAGACTCGCCGTGAAGTTGTTCGCTCATATCTAGAGGGAATTTCTTGGGTTCTTCTATACTATTATCAAGGATGTCCTTCTTGGCAATGGTATTATCCGTATCACTACGCTCCCTTTGCTGCCGATTTTACCAATTTCGATGAGATCGTCTCTGAACAAGGGATTGTATTCGATCAAGGACAACCATTTAGACCATATGAACAGTTAATGTCAGTATTACCTGCAGCATCTGGCCATAGTTTGCCTGAAATTTTCAGGGATTTGATGTCCAATCCTGCAAGTGAGATCATTGACTTCTACCCAGAAGATTTCCAAATAGACATGAATGGTGCAAAAATGAGTTGGCAAGGTATTGCTTTACTTCCTTTTATTGACGAGAAGCGTTTGTTGAGTGCTGTTCAAGCCAAATATGATAAATTGACCCCCAAGGAGATGGATAGAAACACCAACAAGCAAGAAGTTTTGTTCATTTCTAGTCAGAACAAAAACTTCAAAAGATTTCAAGAACAATTGTACCAGAAAGGGACTAAGGACATCACCTTCAAATACGCCAAGAGCGGTTTATCTGGAATAGCTCTGAAAATTGATGTGTATGAAATTGAAGGAAAGATGGACTTTCCATTGAGCGAAGGAGACATGCCTAATGTTCTGAATAAGGAATATATGCAAGTATTCTACGCCATGCCACCAAAAGTTCAAGGCAAGTCAATGCTTTTGAACGGGTATATTCCACACGTAAAGGCCTTGAATAATGAGGACATCATAGGAATGCAACAACAAGGATTTCAACGGAACCGTGGTAGGTTTAACGCACCACCAGATAACAGCGAATATGTCAATGCTGGACCCAGAGGAAAAGACTTGAGCTTGTGTTACACCCCAAGATTAGGTGGATACAAGGCCATGATGGAGGGTCTGGCACAAAACTCAGCTTCGGAACACCATATGAGTCAAAACAATTATGGTGGAGATTATAATAATAATAATTACAGAAACGGCAATCATGGCGGCCAAAACAATTACAATCAACGGTTCAAACAAGGTAATCACGGAAATTCATATGGCAATAATGGATACAACCAAGGTTACAATAGTGGCAATCAACATAGATCCTACAACAGGGGCCACCAGAGTCAAAATAGCTATAACCAAGGCCGATACAATCAGAACAGCTACAATCAGAACAGCTACAATCAGAACAGCTACAATCAGGGCAACTATAATCAAAACAGTTATAACCAGAACAGTTATAACCAGAACAGTTATAATCAGAATAGCTACAACCAGAACAGTTACACCCAGAGCAATTACCAGAGCAATTACCAAAACAACAATAACGCCCACTCCAACCAGCAATTCCATCAAGCAAACCAATACCAATCTTCCAACTCATCTGATCAGTCATCCAGGAGTCAAAATAGACTGAATGGGTACCGTTGAGAATGGAGGAGGCTTTGAGGTACGTCTGACCATTTGTAAGCTACATGTCTTGGCTTCTACGGATTGCGTGGAATATATCAGCACACTTGCCAGTGGGGATTGTGTCGTAAATGATGTCAGATGACTCATGAGGTGGAGAATGCGATTGCGAAGTTACTACTGTGGTTGAAACTCTAAAAATGGAGTTCCCATGGTTGTGAACAACATCTACACTAGTTGCGATTCTAGAAGTCTCAAAAAGCACAACGTTTATGGATATTTGTGATTGTCTATGATCATCTGTGAAAACACCAATTCTTATCCAATCTATGTATGGGGCTCAAGATTGACGTTTCTTGAGTGCGGGTGCGAATAGGATTCTCCACTCAATCGTTCAAACACGTTACACCAGCAGATAATCGTTAATGCGATTTACAGAATAGTCCTTTTTCCAAAACGGCTGAGTGAGATATTTACACGTGGCAGGGATCGCAACCAAACGGTGTTGGGAAGGGGGAGTTGTACAATAGAGAAGTAAGATTGGCTGTGAAATGGTAGCATGACTAATGGTATGAAGTGGCCAATATAGCGTAGGTAATTTATTAAACACGATCTGAAAAGTATATAAGGAGACTTATTAGCTCAATTGTAGGTATCTAATTATCAGACATCAAATTAAAATGACTTGGAGTTTACTCAAGAAATCGACTTCTATAAAGGCAATGCCTGAGAAGGCCACAGAGCTCAAAAAAAGTGATTCTTTCACTACTGATACATATTCAATCGCGTCTTCCACGAGCCCTATGGACAATTCAAAAATACCCAGATCTTCAGTTAAGGCTACTCCAAGAGGAATTACTAACCGCCCCAAAGTGAACTATGAAGCTGCTGCAACTTATCTAGCCTTCAGATGAATTTGGATTCTGATGAAGTTGTACTTATAATTTCAATATGCTGAGGTATTCTTCAATTCCATAATATTTAATTCTATAGTGCTCTGGAAGCCACATATAAGAGTATAGTACCCTAAATATAATTCTAGAACCAATATTACAGTGTTCTTCAATTGTTAACTTGATATTTGTAGCCTTAACAGTATCTTAATAAATAAGTAGCATAATTGCTTGGTCGTCATTTTACCCCTCATAAATGTCTGAACATAGTGCTAATGAATGATATGTAAGTTCCAGCCGTTGTGGTTACTGCCTGCAGCAGAAACCACGATCTCTTGCTCTAAATTATCAGGAATGCTGTATATTCCACCATCGAGACATATTCTGGAGTGATTAACGGGGTTGTTGTTGTGGATATGGAGGACAGATTTTGACGAACTTGGGACCTTTCGATAATTAACCTGGGGGTTATCGACATGCTTGCCTCCATCGTAAACTTGCAGCATTATTGGCAAAATGTTCTTGTTATCCTGTTCGACTGAAAAAGACAAGAAGTAGAGATTATCATCTAAAATGTTTCCTTCAGGCAGAATGAAGAATGTCTTCTCAAATCTGTTGGAAGCAGTGAGCATAAAGTACGAAAACGGACCACTGTATTTGGTATTGTCAAGATGGAAATCACCATTATATTCTTGAGGATGCTCCAAATTGGCCAATGCCGCCAATGTAAACCGATCGATACCATTCTTTCTCATTTCAGGGGTATCACTATCTGCCACAAGAGAAGCATGGAAACCCCAAGAAAGTACCACCAAAAACTTCAAGGGGCCTGTAACTGGTGCCACTGGCAGGTTGTGAAGTAAATTAACAGCTCCTTCTGGTAATTTCGCCTCATATAAATTCAAAGGTGATTTCTGCTGACGGGGATCAAAAATCTTCAGAATCGCCTGCAGAACACTCTCAATATTCACAGACAAGGCCAAACTATTACCTGTGCCAGCAGGAATGTGAAAAATATTGATATCACCTGATTCTTGCGCCAACGGAGGAAGTCCATTGATAAACTCAAAAATGGAAGTATCGCCACTGATGAAGATCACAGTGGCACTCTTATTTTCGAAGGAATTGGCGAACTCCTTGATATGTGATTCAGAAGTGGTTCGAACATAGGTGTGTTTGATATTCAAGATCTGGAAAATCGGACCCAACACCACCTTGAACAAATCGGAAGCGTCAGACCTCCCCTTTCCACTGTTGATGGAGTCGATCACGAATACGTCCCTTTTCAAGGATTCAGGAATGGTGTCATGGTCCACAGTAGGAATCGAGGCCAGACTTATTAAAGGGTCCAGGTCTTTGGAGGTGGAGATCACCAATTCGTAGCCATTGGTGCCGTCACGGAACTGGATCTTGTCCCTGGAGCCTTTGACCACCAAGAGGTCTATCAATGGGGTGGATTTGAACATAGCGAAGAACTTGGCCAATTGGCGCTTGATATACAATATGAACCACGCAACTGTGACTTTGAAGGTCATATCACTAGTGGAAAGCAGCAATGAAAGCACTCAGAGCAGGAAAAGCCGTAATGGGAGTGGAATGGAGGATGGTGTAAGGGTTCTTTGAATACTTCTCAAGCAGATAAGATGTGAAATGAGGTTATGATACGAGTTTTGGTGGTGCGAAAAGAAAGACACTCGCAGTATGGAGGTAGAGAGAGGTTTAAAATAGAACTAAAATACAGTGAGACTGAGACAAGGGAAGTAGTGGAGAGTGAGTGAATCTCGTATTACAAGGAACGAACACACTAGTTGGTGCTAGTTTTGAAGCTCAAACCTTTTGACGGTAGAGTATAGGGGGCACGTACAATAAGAAGAGAATCAGGCTCCCTTCTTGAAACTTCAGGGGCCCTGAACCTGGTAGTTATTGCTGCAGTACTATTAGGAATTTTAAGCGAAAAACTGCTGAGAATTGACACAATCACTGTGGCATTTGTGCATGATGAGTAATTGGAATTGCTTACAATAAGCTTTATAGGGGACTTTGGAAATGGGTGGACGGAAGGCGTAGAAGGTCAATTGGGAGGGTCGAGGGGAAAGCAGGGAGGAAGATATTACCGAGGTCTAAAAAGAAGAGTAGGAGCGTAGGACTGGAAAATCGGAGAACTGGAGAATTGAGAATCACTTTTTATAATCAAGGATTTAAACTTGAAAAAATTAGAGTTGGGGCAAGAATGCGAAGATCGTCCAGCTAGTGGACTACCCCGTTGGGAGCAACGGTAAGATCAGTAAGGAGATCTGTATCATTCTGATCTTTCGATCTGTCAATTTGGAATAACTCCTAACCATGTTATTTTCAATCAGTATCACTTCAAATTTCTAGTTCCAGAATCAAAATGCGACCTCTTTTATCGAAGTAACTATTGATTTTTCCAACGAATGAGTTAAGTACGATTATTTCAAAGTTGATTAGGAGGAATAGACCAAGAGATTGTTGGCTTCATACAAAAACATGCTTGTTCTTATGTTTCAAAGTCACATTTCCGAATACTACACATAACTTCTCAATTTTAAGTAATTCTAATTCCTCTCAAGGATATTGACCTTGCATGTTACGGCTATACTTGTCAAATGGAACCAAAGAAATTGAGAAGACTTCAAAACAGAAAAGCGTTACTACTTGATGTACTAATTGCATGGCTCAATTAGTTATACAGCTTAGTGACACTAAAGGTTGTAGCTGCATCAACTGATGTTGTAATGGATTCAAGTGTTTGGATTTTAGAAACGTCTTGACTATCTGAATATCCAGATCGAAACAGAGACGAAAGCAAACCTTACAGCGTTTCTTGATATTGCAATTAGAGAACTGGTTAGACAGCTTTGAATCGATATAGAGCCAGAGAGTACAACCTTTCTCAGGTACTAGGCAACTTGTCCGAGTGGTTAAGGAGAAAGATTAGAAATCTTTTGGGCTTTGCCCGCGCAGGTTCGAATCCTGCAGTTGTCGTTATTTTTTGATGATTTCAATATTCTTGTTGGCGGAAGTAACTCTGAAGCAAAGAGATAGAAACTGTGAAGATTAAGGCGACCAGATCAATCTATCTAATATTGTTGATTTTCAATGGTAATTTTGCATTCTCTGGGTGCTTTGAAACGATTTATTCCCCCAAAAAAGAATTTTACATCGAGAGAAGATAGGAATAAAAAATTTGCTCCGCTTTGAAAAGAAAACATTCAAATTCCATTCAGAAGAGAAAGTTCATATCCATCTGGAAAATGGACATCACCCCAAGAATCTGTATATCGATCTTTACATGCTCATTAAATGATCCACATGTGCCTCTACAGTCTCCAAAAGACCGAACAATGCTCTCAGAAAAATGCCTAAATCTACAAAATTGCCATACTTGACTTAATCTCTATCAATGTAAGTACCGGAACACTACCACCAACATACACATCTCGACGTGACCTCGATCTGTTCGATCTCTAACTATGGTAGACCAATTATAGTGCCCTGCACACAGTCTCATCTCATCGCATTTTTCACTGAGCTCTATCATCTCTTGTAGCCTAATATAATATCAGTCTTTTAAGCCCAATAGCATTATGAACAACATAGTCCTAAATCAAGGAGTTTGTGACAGGTTGTTGGCTACGGCACAAGACAACACTAGCTACAGAATCATCCCTTTCAAGTTCGATACTTCTCAGAGTATCGCTACCAATCTCAACAACTTAGCATTGTATGCCTTGCATCCTTCAACAACCTCAGCTGTTTTCCATTCATATAGAGCGATCTTCGTGGACTTGATCTCCAGATGGATTTTGTCTTACAAAAAGTTCGAGACCAAGTACTCCGAAGCCCAAGGATCGAGCGAATCGTTTGCAGTTTCAGGCTCTTTGGTGTTAAGCGCCTTAACCAGAGTAATCGGATTATCCAGCGAAACAATTAACTTAGTGGAGTACTTTTTGAGCGGGAACAATGTATTAGAATCCTTAAAGACCACCAATTGTTCGTCTAGGGAATTACAATTGATCTTGTTGGCATACTATAGATTGATAAATTTTGATAGTCACCGCTTCAAGGGCTTTGTGAAGCCCCAACTCCTTTACAAAATCATCTCCACCAGCCAAGATTCGTGCTGCAAATATTTGGCCATTCAAGTTTTGTCTAAATACCTCAATGCTTCAGAAGAAGCAACTAACAAAATGATAAGCCAGCATATTGGTGACGATGCTGAAATCAAGGGCACTTACGAAAATGACTCCCTGGTTGATTACCGCTTTTTGGAATTATTGGAGAGTAAAAGATTATCCAACCATACCAAATTAAACGGAAATCCTGATCAGCCTCATGATGGCCCTGGGAAGCAGATAATCATCACACCTCAAGATCTTTCACCATTGACCATTTCAATTTGCGGTGTTTTGATTCCAAAATTGCAACAGACCACAAGTTCTGAATCAACCATACCTAATGAAGTTATTTTCGATGATTCCAATTCTTTTAATGCATTTGTTCCCACCAAAAATTCCACTGGCGTACTTCGTCAAATGGCATATAACATCCAAAATAACAATTCCATCATGCTTTACGGCAAGGCTGGTTCAGGAAAGACTTTTCTTATCAACCAACTCGCTCAATTAATGTCATACACCAACTCTGTGATCAAGATACACTTGGGAGAACAGACAGATTCCAAGATGTTACTAGGAACGTACACTTCAGGTGAAAAACCAGGTACTTTCCAATGGAAGTCCGGTGTGTTGACGTCTGCAGTTAAGGAAGGAAAATGGATATTGATTGAAGATATCGACAAGGCTCCTACTGATGTTTTATCAATTTTGCTTACATTATTAGAGAAGCGGGAATTGACCATTCCCTCGAGAGGAGAAGTCATCAAGGCCAAAAATGGATTCCAAATCATTTCTACCATTAGAACCACGAACGATACAGGTTCAATGACAATTCCAGATTTGATTGGTTTACGATTGTGGAAGCTTATTAAGGTGGAATTACCATCAGAAGTTGAGTTGAAAGAAATCATTTTGCATAAATTCCCATTACTTAAGAATCTCATTCTTCCTTTCATTAAATGTTACAATGAAATTCTTAGAGTGTACACTTCACCTTCTTTCATTTCACTCAATAGAGGCTCCAACCCAAGAGTTATTTCCTTTAGAGATTTGATGAAATTCTGTTCTAGATGTAACATAATGTTGTCTAACAACGGCATCAACAGTGTGGATCAATTGTTGGAAACTTCCTTATACGATAATATATTTGCTGAAGCTATTGATTGCTTCGGTAGTTCCATCACAGAATATAATGCACTTGTGCCATTGGTTAATGTCATTGGTGAAACGTTGGAAATTCCATCCTCTAGAATTAACTTGTATTTAACAAACCATGTTCCAAGTTTCATTGATGATGTCGATCAGTTCAAAATTGGAAGAGCTACTTTATTGAAGTCTCAAGACAAAACTTTCCGTTCTGTTTCCAACCAAACATCTTTTGCAAAAACCAACCACTCTCTTCGCTTAATGGAGCAAATTGGTGTCTCTATTCAAATGACTGAACCCATACTTTTGGTTGGTGAAACCGGTACTGGTAAAACTACAATTGTTCAACAAATAGCCAAAATGATGAATAAGAGACTTACCGTCATCAATGTCTCTCAACAAACCGAATCAGGAGATCTTTTGGGTGGTTATAAGCCTGTCAATGCCAAGACCATGGTGGTTCCAATTCAAGATGAATTCCAAAGATTATTCACTGCTACTTTCTCGAAGAAGAAGAATGAAAAGTTTAATCAATTATTGGGTAAATGTTTGAGTAAGAATCAATGGAAGAATGTCATCAGATTATGGAAAGAAGCCATTAAACTTGCCAGAGATGTGTTGAAAATCTCCGAGTCTGATGACGAATCTCCTCCTTCCAAGAAGAGAAAATTATCTTCAGATGATAAGAAGGCTATCATGGTACAGTGGGTCGAATTTGAAACTGAAATCAAAAAATTTGAAGTTCTGATTTCAAACCTCGAGAACTCGTTCGTCTTCAGTTTCGTGGAGGGTTCGCTAGTGAAGGCAGTGAAAAATGGTGACTGGTTGCTTCTTGACGAAATTAATTTGGCGTCATCAGATACTCTCGAAAGTATTGTAGATTTACTTAACGAAGCTCATGAACAAAGAACTTTATTGTTGACTGAAAAGGGTGACATTGAACCCATCAGAGCCCATCAAGAATTCAGAATATTTGGATGTATGAATCCCTCAACAGATATTGGTAAGAAAGACTTACCCGCAAGTATTAGATCTAGATTCAGTGAAATTTATGTTCACTCTCCAGATAGAGACATCTCAGACTTGTTAATGATTATCGACAAGTATATTCACAGGTATGCTGTTGGTGATGAGTGGATTGGAAACGATATTGCTGAATTATACCTCGAGGCTAAAAGATTGAGTGAAGCTAACAAGATTGTTGACGGAGCAAATCAGAGACCACATTTCAGTATTCGTACCTTAACCCGTACCTTGATATATGTCTGTGATATTGTTTCGATTTACGGTCTCAGAAGAGCTCTCTATGAAGGTTTTTGCATGTCTTTCTTGACTTTGTTGGACACAACTTCTGAAGCCATATTACAACCAGTGATCTTAAGGCATACTCTTGGCAGATTGAAGAACATGAAATCAGTTGTAACTCAATGTCCTCCAGCACCTAGTTCGGTCGATTCCAAATATGTTCAATTCAAGCATTATTGGATGAAGCAAGGTCCAAACGAGCCAGTTCCACAACCTCATTATATCATTACTCCGTTCGTTGAAAAGAACATGCTCAATTTGGTCAGAGCAACAGCAGGAAGAAGATTTCCTATCCTAGTTCAAGGTCCAACATCCGCAGGTAAGACTTCCATGATTAACTATTTGGCTAGTATCACTGGTCATAAATTTGTGAGAATCAATAACCACGAACATACAGACTTGCAAGAATATTTAGGTACCTACGTATCTGACACTTCTGGAAAATTGTCCTTTAAAGAAGGTATTCTCGTGGAAGCCTTGAGAAAGGGTCATTGGATTGTTTTGGATGAACTTAATCTTGCTTCTACAGATGTTCTTGAAGCATTAAACAGATTGTTGGATGACAACAGAGAACTTTTCATCCCGGAAACTCAAGAAGTGGTTCGTCCTCATCCAGACTTCATGCTATTCGCTACCCAAAACCCCCCTGGTCTCTATGGTGGTAGAAAAGTGCTTTCCAGAGCTTTCAGAAACAGATTCCTTGAGTTGCATTTCGATGATATTCCTCAAGATGAATTGGAAATTATTCTCAAGGAAAGATGTCAAATTGCTCCAACATATGGTAAGAAAATCGTCGAAGTCTACCGTCAATTATCCATTCAAAGACAATCGTCGCGTTTGTTCGAACAGAAGAATTCTTTTGCTACTCTTCGTGACTTGTTCAGATGGGCATTGAGAGATGCAGTTGGATATGAGGAACTCGCAGCCAACGGTTACATGTTGTTGGCCGAAAGAGTTCGTAAGGATGATGAAAAGAAAGTGGTTCAACAAGTGATTGAAAAAGTCATGAGAGTTAAATTAGATATGGATTCTTACTACGAGAAGTTAGAAGATAAGGCCATGATGGCACTTCCTGAAACTTCAATTGTATGGACCAAGTCTATGCGTAGATTGGCAGTTTTGGTCTCGTTATCTATGAAGTATAAGGAGCCTCTTTTACTTGTTGGTGAAACTGGATGTGGTAAAACAACTGTTTGTCAAATCATTGCTAGATATATTGGAAAGAATTTGATAACAGTTAATGCTCATCAAAATACCGAAACTGGTGATATTTTGGGTGCCCAAAGACCAGTTAGAAACAAAGCGGAGACCCGGAGCAATTTGATTCATAATTTGAAAGCAGCTCTTGACACTATTGGAATTGAAACATCTGAAAATGCAGAACTCGATGAATTGCTCAATCGTTTTGATGATGTTGATAATGTCGAAGGTGTCAGTCAGGAACTTTTAGATCAAATTTCTATCGGAAGAAAGGGGGTTTCCGTTTTGTTCGAATGGAACGATGGTCCTTTAATTCAAGCCATGAAACAAGGTAATTTCTTCTTGTTGGACGAAATTTCGTTGGCTGATGATTCCGTCTTAGAAAGATTGAATTCAGTTTTGGAACCAGAAAGAAGCTTGCTCCTTGCTGAAAAAGGTACTGATGATGCTTTCATCACAGCCCACGATGATTTTGAGTTCTTGGCTACAATGAATCCAGGTGGGGACTACGGTAAGAAGGAGTTGTCTCCTGCCTTGAGAAATAGATTCACCGAAATTTGGGTGCCATCCATGAACGATTTCAATGATGTCAGAGATATCGTCTCTTCAAAATTGAACAACAAGAATTTTGTGGAACCAATTGTTAAATTTTCTGAATGGTACGGTAAGAAATTCGGAGGAGGTCATATCGACAGTGGTGTGATTTCCTTACGTGATATTTTGGCATGGGTTCAATTCGTCAATTCTTGTGATTCTAATGTCGAAGAAAATGCTGCTATTTTACATGGTGCAGCAATGGTTTTCATTGATGCTTTAGGTACAAACAACACTGCCTATTTGGCAGAAAATGAGGATCGTTTGAACCTACAAAAGGTCGAATGTGTAAATGAATTATCTAAGCTCACAGGTGCAAATTTATTGGCTTATTATGCTGCCAGATTTTCCACTTCTTATTCCGATTCTGAATTTATCTGTGGTCCTTTCCGTTTCCCACGTTCGAATAAGGACAACACCAAAGGGGTCTCGTTCAATTTGATGGCTCCAACAACAGCAGCTAATTGTATGCGTGTGGTTAGAGCCATGCAAGTCCACAAGCCTATTTTGTTAGAAGGAAGTCCTGGTGTTGGTAAGACCAGTTTGATCACTGCATTGGCCAAGGCCACCGGTAATCCTTTAATTCGTATCAATTTATCCGAACAAACGGATTTGATCGATTTATTTGGATCCGACTCACCTGCTGAAGGTGGTAAGACAGGTGAATTCGTTTGGAGAGATGCTCCATTCTTGAGAGCTATGCAACGAGGTGAATGGGTATTATTAGATGAAATGAACTTGGCATCGCAATCGGTCTTAGAAGGGTTGAATGCTTGTTTAGATCATCGTGGAGAAGCTTACATTCCAGAATTGGATAAATTGTTCACTTGTCATCCCGAATTCAAAGTGTTTGCTGCTCAAAATCCACAATATCAAGGTGGTGGTAGAAAAGGTTTACCAAAATCGTTCGTTAACAGATTCAGCGTGGTTTATGTTGACATCTTGAAGGCTGAAGATTTGAACATGATTTCGAACCACTTGTATCCTAATGTTGAAGAAGAAACTGTGGCCAAATTGATCAGATTCATTTCTGAATTGGAAGAACAAATTGTAGTTCAAAAGAAATGGGGCTCGATGGGAGGACCATGGGAATTCAACTTGAGAGATACTTTACGTTGGCTTGAATTATTTTCTCTGAAATTCTTGGTCCAGGATTTCAACGGATTTTTTGATATGATTGTATATCAAAGATTCCGTAGTGAAGAGGACAGGAAGCAGGTACGTCAATTGTTTGAATCGATTTTTGGTCCACAAGATCAAAAGGATGTTATCTATTCTCTTACGGATAAGTATCTTCAAGTTGGTGATGCTATGATCAGTAGAAGAAACAATGTTCAATACAGATCAGACAAATTGTTTCCATTGCAATCCAACTATCGGGTTCTTGAAACAGCTATCAGATGTATAAACCACAACCTTCCATTAATCATCACTGGTCCTAGCAATTCAGGTAAGACTGAACTTATTAGATTTCTAGGTGGTGTCATTGGTGTTAAGATCGACGAGTTTGCCATGAATAACGATGTTGATTCCATGGATATTTTAGGTGGGTATGAACAGGTGGACTACACTCGTTCTATTATCAAAATTACATCTCAAGTTTATGAACAATTAAATGAGATGATTGTGCTCAATTTAAATGGAAATGAAGTGGTCGAAAAAGCCATTGAATTTTTGAGCTACATTTATGACACTGAAATTGGTATTGATAATTACAATCAGTTCCACGCAGTTTTCGAAGAGAATATGACTTTATATTCAAATGAGACTTTGGCAGAAATTTTTAGTGAGTCCACCATTCTTTTACAAAAGATTAGAGATGACAAAACAGTTAAGTTCGATTGGTTTGATGGTCTTCTAGTTCAAGCAGTGATGAAGGGAAATTGGTTGATCCTCGATAATGCAAACTTGTGCAACCCATCAGTACTTGACAGATTGAATTCCTTATTGGAAACTAACGGAACTTTGATTATCAATGAGTGTAATGACTCTGATGGTCAACCTCGTGTTATCAAACCTCATCCTAACTTTCGGCTTTTCTTGACAGTTGATCCAAAGTATGGTGAATTATCAAGAGCTATGAGGAACAGAGGTATTGAAATCTACTTGGAGAAGTTGCCTCAAAGAGCAACTGTTTATGATAAGAGATTATTGAACTACTTGGATGATTCCACTCAAACTAGCAATGAAAGCATCGAAGCTCCTTTGATCAAATTTTTCCCGTCTTCGTACTCGAAGAACAGACCACTTGCTCTACTCGAAGATATCTTTGAAAATTCAAACAACATCGCTGAAGTTATCACTATCGCGTTCTGTGTGCTACCATTTGATTCACTCATGGATCCTTCATGGTACGGTTTGTTCTTGAGCTCCTCTGAATTCTCTAGCAAGAGCAAGAGTTTATCAGAATCTTTGAATGCTATAATTCAATATGGAAAGGCCAATGGTATCATTTCCAAGTTACATGAAGTTTATCATCCAGCTCAAGTATATGTTGATGAACTTTTGAATTATAGCACTTTGTTTGCAAATCATCAAGTGACCCACCCATTATTCAACAGTCATATTATGCCATTGATTTCGCAAAACTATCCTTCAATTGGATCTTCAGAGAGCAATTTCTTCTTTGAAGTTCTTGCTAGAATAATCAAGAATAAGGCCTCAGTCCAGCAGATCGAAAGCAATAGTATTAATGCTAAGGTCACCGAATTAAGTTACATTGAAAGATCAGCAGCATTCTACCTTGGTCGGAATATCAAGAACGTTCCTCGCTTGGAGATATTTAAATTCATGAAGGAAACCAATGAATTTGTGGAACAAATATTCGTTCGTATGCTTGAAGAGTTGTTCACCTCATCAAATATCTACCAGTCCCTCTACGAGTTTCAAAATATCTGGGAGGGAATGCTTCAAGTTAGTCAAGATCACAACGAATCCAAATTGAGAGTCTATCAAGAAATGATGGCCACTTGGATCCAGAACACCGACTTGAGCAACTCAAATATTGGCAAGGAAGTGAATGGTATTGAGTCTTCAATTAAATCATTTGTTGAGAAAATGAACTTGGCCACTGGAAGTGCCATGGACAGAATTTGGGAATCATGCAGAGGTAACTATCCATCAAATGAACAAGCTTGGAAGAATCTTACTAAGTTGATCGAGTTGGCAGGTGAATTCGACGAGGTTGCTTCAGAACAATTCATTGATTCAAGGGAAGAAGTTAACAATCTTAGGAAATTGATCGTTGAGGTATACAGAGATATCACCAATGATTCTATGAATGATGATGGGTTCCAGGAGTTATATGCTACCTTATCTAATGGTATTACTATTCTCAAGGAAGTATCTTCAAAATTTGTGATCAAGAGAAACAATTTGTTTTCTGAAGACCAATGTAAAGTATCTAATTTTGTTGAAGCACACGGATTATCCAAAAAGCATGATGTTAATGACCAGATCATTTCTCTTGCTTCGGATAATTCTCTTGCCACTACATGCTTCTTCACACCTGGTCAAGATAAACTTTTCAAACCATTCCCATCGATTTTCACAAAACTTTGGAACAAAGATATGTCCCAAGTTTCAAGCTTGTTCTATTCCGACTTGATTTCTTCAACCTTATTGAAAGTTGAGGACATTCCCGCTGCATCTGGAAAGCAACTTCAACAAACCATTGATGATATCAATTACTTGAAGAAATCAGTTATCAAGAACTCCGAGCCCATTTTATCAAATCAAGTACAAATATTCGCTTCATTACTTTTCGAATGGATCAAGAAATTTGTTGACATTCACCTGGATTGTTTTGACAGTCAAAACTTGGAAACAATTGCCACTTTAAGTTCTTCAACTGGTGAAAAGTACCTTGAGGCCATTTTGCCAGTGATCGAAAGTACAAGTGATGAATCCTTCAAAAAAATTTTCATTGAATATTTTGCGCCATCCCTTGGTTTGATATCAAATGTTGATAACAAGAAGAACTTGGCTAAGGCTTGGATTTTGTTTTCTTGTGGATCTATACAGTTATACTTACCTAGTTCGTCTTACGATCCAGCAATCAAGGAGCACGTCATTTATCAAAAGTTCAACGAACAGAAAGAAGCATCGGAAAGATTAATCAACGAATGGAAATCAGCTAGAGGAATATTAATTGGTGATTCTGTAACATCTATCGAAGAAAACTTACCAAGAATCAGCGAAAGTGATACCCCATCAAGACCAAGAGTATACCGTTCTGGCAATTCGATCGATAATCTCTTTGAAGAGTGGAATGCCTTCATGGAATCTACTATTGATGCTGAGCCAATTCGGATTCTTTTGGAAAGTGCTCAGAACTTGACTGCATCAAGTTCCAAGATGTTGGAAATGTTCCAGAACAACTCCAATCAATTCTTACTTAGACTACACACCAAACACTTGGTATATTCCGATTTGAACAATATTTTGGAAGGTTATATCTATGGATTGAAGTTTGGTTTTGATTTATTAAATTCTGAAACGAAGAATGAATTAGCTGAATACCATTTTGATCCATTATGGTTGGTGAATGTGGTTGAATTATCAACAGAAAAAGCTTACAGTGTTGTGTTCGAAGAGGCAAGAAGTCTTAGTAAATCTATGTCCGTTGACTCCGTCGTTCCTGAACGATTGATGTCTTTTTTCATGCGTCTTTCATTCATTCATTCGAATGAGTCAAATGTTCTTGAAAAGGCACTTCAAATTCTTTACTATAGATGGTCTTTGCGTCGTTTGAAGCAAGAGGAGGCAGAAGTCCAACAAGGAAGTTTATATAAGTTCAATGATACTGATGCCGATACTGATGCTGATTTTAAAAAGATGTTTCCAGATTATGAAGATGTTATGGGCGAGGTACAGTCAAGCAATAAGAAGAATGAGAATTTGGATGAGATTTATTATCAAATTGCTCAAGTTTACATGAATGAATTTGTCTACAAGACTGAGTTAAGCATTAATTCCTTGGTACAAGAAGGCTCAGAAATTTTCAGCTTAATGAATAAACTCAAGACCAACTCAAAATGTGGAGTTAATGATGCTTCATTATTGTCTTCTTTGGTGTCCAGAATTTCTGACAGACAAAACCAATTCACTTCTTTGCCAGATTCCAATACTTTTGATTTCTACCATGGAACCAGCAATGCAGAGTCAAGGCGTGCTATTGGTATCGTAGTTAATGTTCACACCAATGTTCAAAAACTCTTAGAACAATGGCCAGAGCATTCAACACTACAGAACATTTCTGTCGCTACTTCTGAATACTTAGAGCTTCCAATCCAAGTCCCAATATCAAGATTGCTCCAGAAGATTGAACAAATCTATACTTTCATAGCTGAATGGGAGAAGTACGCTTCTAACCAAGTTTCTATGAAATCATTCTTTGATGAATTGACGGGATTGATTATTTCCTGGAGAAAATTAGAACTTTCTACATGGCAAGCACTTTTCAAATTTGAAGAATCTACATTGGAAAAAAATATTGGTCGTTGGTGGTTCCATCTCTTTGAGGTGATTGTGATTCCGATTCTTAGAGATGAATACGATGATCTTATCCCCGTCAAGATATTGGCAGCATTGAACTTATTCATGAGTCAATCCACTTACGGAGAGTACCAATCAAGATTGAATTTGTTATCTGCCTTCAAGGCTCACATTTCTCAAATGAACAGGAAAGAGCAAGAAATCAAAGACATGTACAATTCGCTTTCTAATTTCATCCAATTTTATGATCAATTCAGCCCATTGATCAACGAGGCTATTTCTTCAATCAAAGTCAAATTGGAAAAGGACATAAACGAGGTCATTTTGCTCGCAAGTTGGAAGGATGTAAATATCGATGCACTTAAACAAAGTTCGAGAAAGTCTCATAATAACCTTTACAAAATTGTCAGAAAATACCGCGCATTGTTGGCTACACTGGCATCTTCACTCATTCAAAGTGGGTTGTCAGAAGCCCATAAAACTTCATTGTCATTGAGAAATTTACCTGTTCTCACTGGTCATGTTGTTGATGTTCAGGATAACGAATTTTGCTCCAGAATATCAACTTGGTCAGAAAGACCATCACGTCTTAGAAACATCACAATGGTAGAGAAGAACATGAACACTTACGTGAATAGAATCAGTCAGGATGAGTTTCCAAATATCTACGGTTTCGCAAAGGAAACTTTGGAGCAAATGGAGCAGTTGCGTAAAGAGACTCCAAAGGAATTGAAGAAAGATAATAAGAAGATTGTTGCGGCTTTGAAAACTCAGAAAAGAAAATTGTTGAGTGACACTCTTCGCGAATTGAGAAGAATGGGATTAAAGACTACTCTCAGAGCAGATATTTTGGAGAATCAAGGAACCACCAATGTTATCCTTGCAAATAGTATTGGGTTCTCGGACAATATTTTGAGAGGAAGTGATTCTTATTACTTCCGTATTTTGGACATTTTACCCCGTTTGAGAGCTTCTGTTTCTGAGGTAGCACCTGATGTACCCCCTGTTGATGCCCAGAAGGGGTTAGCAGCAGCGGAGAATTTAATTCACTCTTTAATGTCAACCAGAGGTCTTCTTAATGATTTCGCTGAGTCACTTCTTGCATTGGAAGGAAGTTTCGAAGCACTTGAACAAATAGGAAACATCAGAAGCTCCAAGGACAAATTAATCCCAGTTTCGATGAAAAGCTCCAGTGAATTTAACTTGGAAACAATCAAGAAAATCTCCAATTGGTTACCAAAGATCATCGACTACAGTTTACAAATTGTACACTCCAGCAACCTTGGACAATTGAAAATGGCCAGGGTTTTGTCTGAAGCAAAGGAACAGATCCACAAATTGGTTGCAGATTTCAATTTCTCCAATCCAGTAGTTACAGGAACAACAATCAAGTCAATTGAAAATTTTCAGAACTTCTACAAGAAATTCATAGCTTCCGTCGAAGAGTGCCGCCATCATGGCATGGAAGATTCTTTCTTGGCTCAATTATTATTCGACTGGATCAGCAAGAGTGAATACTTAATTCAATTACAAACATCAACTTCACTCCTTGCTTTGAAGACTGTGGAGGATGTCGAAATGGAGTTCAGGGAAATCTTGAACGCTATCATCGTTACTGTTCAACGAACTCTTGAACTAGTCGCTGAACCAATTTCTGAAGAAGAGGATGGTTGGCTTCAAACTTCTCAACAACGACTTTTTAAGATCATCAAATCACTTCGTTGCGGCAAGATAGTTCAGAGACTCCAAAGGGCTTTGGCTGTTGCAACTCAAGTAGAAAATAACCAAGAAACATCGGATATAATTTCTGCTTTGACAAATTTCAGTTTGCCATTGATAAAGCACTACTACAAATTATGTTGGGACATCATGGAGAAGTCCCGAACAAATTATGTGGAAACTTCCCATGCCACCTACATCTTGACCAATTCGCTTCACTTGTTAGCTACGAAAGGTTTCTGTTCTCCAGAACCTCCTAGTGAACAAAAGGAAGACAGCAATTTACAAGATGGTACTGGATTGGGTGATGGTGAAGGTGCAGAGGCTGGAGAAGTCGGAGATGATGAAGACTTGAGTGAAGATGCTCAAACTGAGAATAAAGAGAAGGAAGAAAAAGATGAAGGTGATGAAAATGATGATGAAAATGCAGTTGAAATGGAAGGTGATATGGCCGGAGACTTGGAGGAAGCATCAGATCAAGAAAATGGGGATGAAGATGAACAAGAAGGTGAAGATTTGGATGAAGAAGTGGATGATATCGACGATTTGGATCCTAACGCAATTGATGAGAAGATGTGGGATGAAGAGGCAAAGGATGACAAGGAAAAAGAATCCGACAAAATGCCAGAAAACTCCACCAATGACGATAATATGGAGGCCAATGAAGATGAAGACCAAACCAGTGATAAGAAGCCTCAAGATGCTCCTAAAGAGGGAGATGAGGATGAAGCAAATGAAGACAAAGAAGAAAATGATCAAGATGGCGAAGACGATGGAGAAGAGGATGTTGGAGAACAAGAAGATGAAGTCAAAAATGACGACGGAGAAAAATTGGACGATCATGTACCAGAAACTGAGACCTTAGATTTACCTGAAGACATGAAACTTGATGGTGAAGAGGAAGATGGAGATGAAGCAGAAAACGAAGAAGAAGAAGACGGAAACTTTGATGACAAAATGGATATGGATGAAGAAGTTCCAGAACAAAACGAGGAAGCTGAAACAAATGCAAATGACATAGAAGAAGACGAGAATGCTGAAGCCGAAAAGGAGGATGTCGATAATGCTGAAATTGATGAAAATCAACAATCCGAAGATGAAAACGCTGAAGAAGAAGAAGCTGAAGTTCCACCTGAACAAGGAGGCGAAGAGCCTATTGAATCTGATGAAGAAACATTGGGTGAGAAGGACGAGAAGCAAGAGGATGAAGGAGGAAACGACCAACAAGATGTTGACCAAGAAACAGCTGATGGTGCCGATGCTGCCAATGAAGACAACAATGAAGATGTTGATATGGAATCAGCAGTTAAGCAAGAATCTGGTGATAAAGGTGAAGGCAGTGACAACCAAGTTGTTGAAGAAAATGACGATATTGGAGCTACTGGAGGTGCAAGTGCTGAAATGAACCAACAGGAAGAATTAGAGGATAAGAACAACCAAGATGATGCCAGAGACCAAGCTAAGGAATCATTGAAACAATTAGGTGACTCTTTGAAAGAATTCCATCGTAGACGTCAAGAGATTCAACAAGCTTCAGAAGAGAGAGACGAAAAATTGGACCAGTCTGCCAATCAAAGACCTGACGAGTTTGAGCATGTGGATGGTGAAAACGCTGATTTTGACACACAAGCCTTGGGTGCAGCTGATAAGGATCAAATTCAATCGGTGGATGATGACATGGCCATAGATGATGATATTGATGAGCCTGAAAAAGAACAAGAAATCAAGCAAGAGCCTAAACAAGAAGGAGATGAGATGGAAGTTGACAATGATGCCGAAGAAATCAAACCAGAAGATGCTGAAGTTGATGCCGAAAATGATTTTGAAGGTAAGACTAAGGGAGCGTTCATCGGAGAGAGAAAACAAGTTGCCGAAGACTCTGAAATGATCTACAACTCGGAGTTGAAAGAGGAAGAAGCAGACGATTATGTCCCTCTTGACACCTTACAGCTCAACGATCAAAATGACCAGGCTCCAATTGAAATTGACACTGCAAGAGAATTTTGGAGACACAGTGAATTGGCAACCCAAGAGTTGGCATCTGGGTTATGTGAACAGTTGCGTTTGATTTTGGAGCCAACTTTGGCCACCAAGCTCCGTGGTGATTATAAGACAGGTAAGAGATTGAATATGAAGAGAATCATCACCTATATTGCTTCAGAATTTAGAAAGGACAAGATCTGGCTTAGAAGAACAAAGCCATCGAAGAGACAGTACCAAATCATGATTGCAGTCGACGATTCGAAGTCCATGAGTGAAAGCAAATCTACAGAGTTAGCCTACCATAGTATTGCATTGGTTTCCAAAGCATTAACCCAATTGGAGAGTGGAGGATTGTCAATTGTGAGGTTTGGTGAAGATATCAAGGTGGTTCATCCATTTGATAAACCTTTCAACAACCAAGAAACCGGTTCAAGAATTTTCCAATGGTTCGATTTCCAACAAACCAGAACAGATATCAAAAAATTGTGTTCTCAATCCTTGAAAATTTTTGAAGATGCTCGTGCAACTTCCAACCTGGACTTGTGGCAATTGCAAATCATTCTTTCTGATGGTGTTTGTGAAGATCATGAGACTATCCAGAGAATGGTGAGAAAGGCCAGAGAAGAGAAGATCATGTTGGTGTTTGTGATTATCGACGGAATCAATTCCAATGAGTCGATTTTGGATATGAGCCAAGTTAGTTATGTTCCTGATCCTAAGACAGGAGCAATGAATTTGAAGGTAGACAAATATTTGGACACCTTCCCATTCGAGTTTTACGTTGTTGTCAGAGACATCAATGAACTTCCTGAAATGCTTAGTTTGATTTTGAGACAATACTTCTCAGAGATGGCATCAGCATAGGAAAAAAAACTTTAAAACATGTAAGTATAGTGTAATATAAATTTTTATATACTACAGGTAGCACCAGGTGAAGAGCATATGGAGAGTTATGCTAGAGAGTGATGATCATGAAGAGTTACAATTACAATTGTGAAGGGCCTTTGATAAACAAGTGCGTAGTAAACTTATAGAGTATTTGGCGTGACAGTCTGAGAGCAATACTTAGCTACAGATAAGATATCGCTACTAGCTGTATGTCTATATATGTCTATAATTATATTAATAATAGTGATCAATATTTATATTAATAATTATACTCAATATCAAATTAGTCCGTGTCAATATTGATTTTGTCCTTGATATTAGGTCAATAGTATCTCTTTGTTCGAATCTTTACTATAGTCAAGATAAATATCGTGATTAGCATTATATATTAGCAATAAACCTGAGAAGGTGTTTTTAATTATTCATGTAAGCTCTTAGTAGCATTTGACTGGTAGAAAGTTTTTCAGTAACATGTTTCATGAAATAGTAACCCTAAATCGAAATTTAGGTACTCATGTAGTGAATAAAAATCCTTACTATTATTGAATTGTGTATTGTGTATTATTAGATTATTAAATTTTGTCATTCCCTGAATGACACCTATCCCAATTTATGCCCAATCTATATTTTTACCGTTTATGACTTTTTATTTGGCACAACTCTGGCTATGCATATTGACATGTCATCCAACTTCCCTCCGGTACTAACATTGTGCCCGTACTTTTCTGGAAGTGCGTTGACTTTTTGATTGTATGGAGTGTATGCGTAGTCGTCGAAACCAATTTCCTTGGCCTTCATCAAGAGCCTCTTTGCAATGGTCTTCATATCTTTATTAGAATCAACTCCATCATGAATGAATTGGACTATTTCCTCCTCGTACAAATTATCTGAGATTCCGTCAGAACAAACCATGATAATGTCATTCTGCTTGAGTTTGATAGAATCCACCCAGGCCATTTCGGAAGGCATTTGATCAAGGGTCTGAGTACCTATTTGCTGAGGGCATAATTCCGAGACGTACTGTTCATCATTAGTTTTGATGATTTTTCCATCTCTGATGATGTATATTTTCGAATCTCCAATGCTGATCATCTTCAAGTATTCACCGCTGAGCATTCCCAAGATCAAAGTGGATGACCCGCGCAAATCTTGAAGATCCATCAAGTGCGAAGTGTGCAAATACGAGTCATCCAAGATCTGATCGATGTCCCGCTTGTTGAGATGATGAGGCGTGTGACTAAGCTTGTACTCGGTCATAAGACGACTTAAAGTTTCGACCATCGAACGAGACCAGATGCCGGATGAGCAGTGCTCACCTTTGCTTTCCCAGCCCGAAACACCATCTGCAACCGCAAGAACCGTAGGAGATACGAGCATGGCATCATCGCCGGCCTTGATGGAGATGGTGTCCACAGGAGACCCCTGTGGTCTTCTTTTGGGTAACAACGAGTTGAGCAGCGTAGGGTCTGTCAAATCCGAGAGCGAATGAATCAAAGGGTCACTGCTGTTACTGTGGTGCGCGTATGAGTGGTACCCGAAGTCAAACTTGAACTTGTCGTTGGATATCTTCTTCATCTGTTCTCGAGTTACACAGGGGTAGCTCATGTAAGCTAACCCTTCATCCTTCGGAGGTTCTCTCTCGGTGAAGCCTCCTAGGAAGTAATGTCTAGCGCCCTGGAACATGGAGTAGGTTCTAGCGCCAGACGTGGAACTGGGGCTTCTGGGGCTGAGGAGACGGAGCGAACCGCTCGATGCCTTGAACTGGCAACGCATTACAAGCCTCTTGGTGGAGGACATGGAAGCAGAAGCTTAAGGGGATAGGAAAGGGGTACTGAAAATTAGAGGTTATGTAATGGGGATTTGGGTGTATTTATACTGCCACACAAAGGGGCCGTAGCTGCAAGAGGGTGCAGGCGGCAGGGTTACCCGGACAAAAAAGAAACGCCTCGTCACGTGATGTGGGGTAAAGCTCCAACTTTCTGACATGTGTCACGGTTCCTCCGATAAAAGAACAGCACAGTAACTGCTATTACTCTGCGCATCTTCTTGCGACGATGTGACACTACCACCAGCAAGGACGGCGGTCATGTGACCGCCCACCCTTTCTTTCCATTTTGGACTAGCGAAGCTCAGGGAAGTTTTGATCGCAGTCAACTCATCGCGTGAGCGTCCGGGCCCTTAATCCTCGTGTGATGCATAAAGTCCGAAGACGCCCGTACGGACAGACGCGGGACGGTTTCAAAGTGGGATCAAGGGTTGCTTGCCTAAAGTGGCTAAAGTGTCTGGCCAAGTGTCTGGCCAAGTGTCTGGCCAAATGTCTGCCCCGCGTCTCTACAAGAATCAGACACCAAGAACTATTATTCAACCATAAGCTCAGAGCTTAGAGAGCTTAGAGAGAAAAGCCTAAAAACTCTTTAAAGTCCCTTGAACCTCTCGAAAGACCTGCGAGGACTCCTGAGACGTTGAATATTCACTTGAGTAGACTTCAAATCGAGTTGAAGACACTTGAGAGCACCCTGGAAAATTTGATGAGGGGAGACCAACAAAGATGATTGTGAGGTATTTTCGGATAGGTGTAAATATTGAGATCTGCAAAATGTTTCCCATAATAAAGAATTGGTAACGAAATAGTATTCTAGGTGAGCCACACACTTTGTATTGTCCTAGTTAATGGACACTAATTATTTTAGTTGATGGACATTAATTATCGTAGTTAGTGGACTCTAATTATCCTAGTTGATGGACACTAATTATTTTAGTTGATGGACACTTGTACGGTTAGTTTTATACCATATCCTAGAAATATTAGCTTAGGGGTCATACTCATTATTGGCTTAGACCTTGGCTTATTTTCTGAAGTTAATATTGAGCAAGCTCTGTACTTCGAAGTATCTACTCAGCTCACGCAGATAATACCAGCTAAGATTTGTTATTTAACATTGGCTTGATAATTCAGACTGTCATCTTACTCTCAGACCAATTGGTTTAATTCATATGCTCAGAATTAACTACGGTTTCACGTTGCCTTCTGTCACTGGTGCATGCTTCTTCTCGTCACCAAAATAAATACTTTCTATTATCGCTGCTATTATTCTCATCACAATTATTCGTAAGTACTTCCACTATTGTTAAGAAATTAAGTGACTTCTTTTTAACCAGCCTACCGAATGCCAGAAGACCGAGAATTGACAAGAAAAGCCCTTCTTAAATCAAAACACTACCCAAATCTTCACCTTAAGAAAAGGATCTATTTCATAATTATTTATCTACATACATCATACATATCATTTACCCACCACTGCCTTGTGGATAATGTTGTAAGGAGGAACAAACCCAGTATGGATCTGGAATTGTCTCTCACCTTGATTTACCAACATTTCAGCCCCTGGTATCACCTTCCATTCAAACTTTTCTGCGACCTTCATGATCGGAGTCACACTAGGCTTGTAAGCAGCCTCCAACAACGATGGAGCGAAGCCCCCGTTTCTCTTTTGGGCTCCGTTGTGCAACAACTTCTCGATCTTGTTCAAAAGAGCCTCGTCAATTGGGGCGGTGGCTGGGATGCAAGATACAATCAAAGAAACAGGTTTGGATTTGGCGATGTCCTCTTCGTTCTCCAAAATTTGGATGTTGAAGTTGGCTGGCAAAGACTTCTTTATCTCTTCCAACTTAGAAGCAGTTCTGTTGATCATGTAAATGGTTTCGCAGCCCATCTTGTGCAAAGCATAAGCTGCTGCACGCGAAGTTCCTCCTCCACCAACAACAAGTCCATTGACATTGGAGTAAGCGATACTTGGGACTCCGAAACGAACAAAGGAGTTGGTAATTCCAACCCAATCGGTGTTGTCACCCAAATACTTTCCAGGCTTGGCTTCAATTGGGACAACGGTGTTGACTGCTCCAATAATCTTGGCTGCCTCAGATAATTCGTCTGTGTATTTCATGATATCAAGCTTCAAAGGCATGGTCACCGCTAAACCACCGAACAATTTGTTATCCTTGATCAACTTCTCATAGACCTCGTCAGCATTGTCTGATTCGAATCTGTCAAAAGTGTAAGGAAGGTTCAATTTCTGGTAAGCAGAATTGTGCAAATCTGGGGACTTGCTGTGAGCAATTGGAGATCCAACCACCCAATATTTCTTGTTCACAAACCCTCCGATTTCAGCGTAAGCCTTGTTAATTTGACTCACAGATAGTTGTCCTGGAGCCGCTTTGAAGGGTAAGCTTTCATGGGTGACTGGAGTCAAAACTGGGTTCAAAACTCTAGATAATTTACCATATTCTCCCATGTTAATAGCAATAAGAGGAAGCAATTGGTTAGCAGTTCTGAATTCTTCTAACAATAAATTGTCCTTTAAATTCGAGGCGGAACCAACAAGCTTTACAACATCTGCTTTCAACGCAACAGCTTGATAGTACTTGGTCTTCCACTCAACATTGTCCCACTTGTATGAGCCAGACACATCATGGTGAGATGCAATGATCTTGGTAAAGTTTCTGTTCCTCAACACTGTATCGATGATCGATTGTGGGTAGGTTAATTGCAAGTCCAAGTATTCAACTCCTAATCTAACACCCAAAAGCAACAAACTTTCAATTGTAGAAAGGGCATCATCGTCAACTTTACCACCTTGAGATTGGGTTCTAACAGTGTAAATGATTGGAATGGAGACTTGCTTTCTCAAGTAGGCAGTTTGACTGGCAACATAAGATTCACTCAAATCCTTCAAAAGATCTACTCTCAATTCGACTGCTTCACATCCATAGGTTAATTCCTCAAATGGAATTTCCACTTCAGTCAAATCTGGATAGGTCAATGAGATAAAGTTGGATCTGTGAGTTGGAATTTCCACAGTTTCAATACCGGTGATTGTCTTAATGTAGGTCGTGAAAGAATTTCTCAAGTGTTGGAATTCCAATTCATCGTTACAGTGAGGGGAATAGAAATAGTAGTTGGAACATTCATGGTACCATTTTTCTCTTCTGGCCCAAACTTCTTGGATTTCACTGACATAAGCTGGTCTCGTGGTGTCCTCCGACAAGAATTGAACGGTCTCGTCCAAGTCACGATGTAAATGCAACACAATTCCTCCAGATTTGACGTATTTCTTCAAGTTGGATCTGTTGACTTCACCCTCAACAATTCCCCCACCAGTAGAGAGGACATAGCCTTGAGAGTAGTCATTGAGAGCTTCGGTAGCGACCAAGGTCTCTTCCTCACGGAACTTCTCCCATCCATTGTCCTTAATGAAGGATCTGATATCAGTACCCAATTTTTGTTCAAGATGTTCATCTAAGTCTAAAAATTTGAATCCCAAGGCAGAAGCAATCCACTTAGACATGGTCGACTTTCCAGCTGCTCTCATTCCAATCACAACAATACTCTTTTTGTCATTAGATTCCACGGTAGTGGTGTGAGAAGCCCCCTTTGGTTCGTATCCGTCAATTGTGACATTGAACTTGGTATGTAAAGTATCCCACCATCCGGGCCAAGTCTTACCAGTACATGATCTTTCTTGAATCAATACTGGTTCCTTGCACAAACCAGCCAATAAAGAGAATGACATTGCAACCCTATGGTCATCGAAAGTTTTGATACCTCTCTTTTCGGTGCTTGGAGTGACCAAGTTCTCAATCTTGATTCCATGAATCTCAATTCCATCTGGCAACTCGTTTGCCTTAACTCCGAATTTAGCCAATTCTGACACCATGGCAGCAATTCTGTTACATTCTTTGACTCTTTGGTTGGCAATACCGGTAATGGAGGTAGATTGCTTTCCATCGACAGCAACAGCAGCAACCACAGAGGCTGTCAAGAATGCATCAGTCATAGGCTCCATATCCACATGGGTCAATGGCTTCAATTGTCCTCTTGCCGGACCTGTGACAGTAGTGGAAGTAGCAGTTTGTTCGACCTTACATCCCATTGGCTTTAACACATCAACAGCAAACCTTGCATCTCCCTGAAGAGAGGCTGATCCGATGTTTGGAATAGTGCACGAAGTTCCAGTGATGGCTGCGAAAGCCAATGGATATGTTGCAGAAGATGCGTCAGATTCAATAACATACTCTTCAGGGTTGACATAAGAACCCTTTGGAATATGATAAGTGTAATCTTGGGTAGTAGATTTCTTAACATCGATACCAAATGATTTCATCATGGCAATTGTCATGTCAATGTAAAGCTGAGAGATTGGCTTTCCTCCCACCAAGGACAATGTCACTTCTTCTTGAGCATATGGAGCACACATCAAGATGGAAGAGACGTACTGGGAAGAGATGGTCGCGGCCAATTCAATCTTTCCACCCTTCAATCCTTTACCTGCCTCAATTTTCAATGGTAAGGAACCCTCAGAGTTCAAGTATTCAATAGTAGAGCCATTTGAACGTAAAGCGTCCACCAAAGGTCCAATTGGTCTTTCTTGCATTCTAGCATTACCAGTCAAAATGACATTTTCAGAGGCTTGGGAGTTTACGCCCACCAAGGAAGCCACAGAAGTCAAAAATCTGGAGGCAGTACCAGCATTTCCCAAATACAATTCCTCATTACAAGTGATCATCTTACCTCCGTTTCCTTTGAGAACGATGGTGGCACCGTTATCTTCGGTGGTGATTTCGGCACCTTTCAACATGGAAACAGCATCAAGCATATGCTTCGTATCGTCTGAGTGGAGCAAGTTTTTTATTCTGACAGTACCCTTACCCAAAGCAGCTAAAATCAAGGCTCTATTAGAGATGGACTTCGAACCAGGTGGAACAACAACGTTAGAGCTTGGAGTTTCATCATTAAGGAATGGATGGACAAGAACTTCGTCGGTCAACACAAATCCCAAATCACGTTTCGAGATTGCATGAGCTTTCAATTGGTAACACTTACCTATGGATTCCAATAAAACACATTTGATGGTACTTCCATCGTTCTTCTTATCTATAGCCATCTTTTTCAATAAGGTGTCAATCACGATATCGTGACGCTTGTGACCAATTTTCTTCAAGAATTCTTTGTCATCAATAGAAGTAGGTAATCCGTAGGCCACGAGACATTTGGAGATTCTGGCCACGGCAACTGGCGACAAAATACCAAGGTATCTAGACAATTCGGCTTCCTTGATCATACCAACGGCAACACATTCACCGTGAAGTGCTTCTGGTGTCACCACAGCTTCAATGGCATGGCCAATGGTATGGCCGAAATTGAGCAAGTTTCTTAAACCGGATTCCTTCTCGTCAGAGGAAACCACTGAAGCCTTGACCTTTATGGATTCTAATACGGTCTTGACAAGGGCATCCTTTATGGATCTGATGTCGGGATTCTTAGCCGTCACAACCGAGAGAAATTCTTTGGAGAAGCTTTCCAATCTGGAGAACTCATCTTCATTCCAAATTGCAGCTGTTTTGATGACTTCAGCCATACCATTGATGAATTGTCTAGCAGGCAAAGTCTCCAAGAAAGAAACATCCACAAAGACGTAGTCCGGCTGGTGGAATGCTCCTATGAAGTTCTTTCCCAATGGAGTGTCGATGGCGGTCTTACCTCCCACCGAAGAGTCCACCATTGCCAACAAACTGGTGGGGACTTGTATAACACGGACTCCTCTCATGAAGGTGGCAGCCACAAATCCAATCATGTCACCAATTACACCTCCTCCTACTGCCAAAATGACGGTATCTCTGGTGCAACCTTTCTGCAACAAAAAGTCTTCCACAGCAGCCTTTGTCTCACGGCTCTTGCTTTCTTCGCCTGGGGCGACATAGTATGTGAGTAATCTTGATTCCGGCCTCTTTTGAGCCAATTTGGTGTCGAAATCCTCAAGCAACTTCTTGAATGGTTCGGTTCTGGCCATGTTAGTGTCTGTTATTATCACGTACGTAGAAGAAGCCTTCGTGGTGATGGTTTCCTCCACAATGTGGTCTTGAATACCGTAACCAACATGGATGGTTTCGGAACCCAAGATGGGCACTTTTTGCACTGGAGCCATTTGGGGTGGAGTTGTAGAAGAAAGAAGAAGAGGAAGAGAGAACGGCTGAAAAATTGGCTATGACTGATTGACGCTGGCATTGTTCCGGGGTCACGTGCTTCGGGCCGGTATAGGTGGGTTCATTAGTGGTTAGAGTAGGATGTCATGGGTTGTTGGTTTGGATAGCGGTTTCAATAAGAGTTGCTTCGTGAATTAGGAACCATCTCAAACGGTTCAAATAAGAAAGAAATGAACAGTCGATTTCAAATTGGCCTTTCCGAGTAAACAAAGAAAGTCCACTATTAATTTTCACTAGTATTTTCGCGTATACAAAATCGGACTAGAAATATAGAAAAGCGACTTTATAGTGAGAGTCCATTTTCAAAAAGTAGAGGTGAACTGAACGAGATTACACTATTCTCTCTTGAATATATGATTTTTACTGTTATCACCGCTTCTGTTGCTTCTGTTACATGTCTTGTAGCTCGGGAATCGAAGGTATTGGCCTTCCTCATTTGATAATTGGTGGGTCTATATATACTTAATTATCTATATTGAGGAAGTACGCTCTTTGCGTATTCCAAAGCTTCCGCCTTGCCCTTATCCGGATTATCCAATTGCCATGATAATAAACCGTTATTAAGTTGGCCCATCCATGGACCCGGTTTGACACCTAATTCTTTGGAAAGGGTTTTACCGTCCACAATAGGCTTCAACGAGTGAACTTCTGTCAAATCGAAATTATCGATGAGCTCTAAGAATTCTTCATACTTTGCAATTTTTTCGTTCACAATTGTTTCAAATTTCTCCAAATCTGACTGACTATACTCCAAGGCTGGCTGTGGCTTTTGTGCAGAGAATTGTATCTCGAGAAAGGGCTGAATGACCTCAAGATAGAAATTGAATATCAATCCAAGGTTGAGGAAGGACCCATAATTTCTCAAGTATAATCCAAGTTCCGATCTGCTAACACTGGATTTATCATTAGCGAATTTGTCTATCAATTCCCCAAAGCCTTCTCTGTATTTGGTTAAAACACAGACTCTATCAATTTCGTATTTGCTGGATTTCAATCCTTCTCTCAACAAGACCTCAGGAATGTGAGTTGAAACATTCTTCTTGGGGTTTGTCTTGACTGTTATGGCGTTGTAGGGAGCTAAGACCACGGAGATCCAGAAAATATTACGCTGCTCAGCATCCGAAAAAATCGAAGAAAATACTTGACTTAATCTTGACGGAGATGCAAAGTTCTCAAAGGTGTGATTTACCAATGGGTATGCATGAGTGACTGCATCGATTTGAGTTGTCAATTGGGCACTGATATCTTCCAATTCATTCAACGTGTTTTGGTCGTTTAATTCAGCAATTGGCTGTGCTAAACTTCCCAAATTAAAAATGCTATCACTCAACCCCACGTAATTAATAAGACGTAATCCATATCCTGGATTGGAGCTAGTAAAAGTCTTTTCAATCTCAATACCCACTCTTTCTCTACTGATCTTGTGAATAAGGGTCGATTTGAGCTCCGGAGTTTTCATGGCTGCTAAGGTCTCATCCTCTATCTCGTAGTCAAGCCTGCTAGCAAATCTGATAAGTCTGAGGGCACGTAAAGGATCATCAAGGAAAGTTTGCATGGGTTGTAAGGGAGTACGTAATACTCCATTTTTCAAATCATCCATACCTTTGCCAGTGAAATCTTCGATTTTTTGTTCGTTTAAATTGTAGAATAATGCGTTCAAAGTGGCGTCTCGACGAAGGGCATCTTCCTCAGCAGTTCCATATCTCATTATTGGAACTCTGCTTTCTGTTGTGTACTCCTCGGACCTCAAATTGACGAAGTCAATATCAAGCCCGTAGATCTTCGTGGTACAAGTCTCTAAGTGCTTGGACTTTTCGGGGTTCTTCTTTATGGTGTGAATTGCCTTCAACTGTAAGGATTTATCCTTCTTCTCCAAGTAATCGTACAATTGGGATGCAAACTCTTCACCGGAAAGATGGTTGATAGCGATATCAATATCGTGACTTTCGAGTCCAAGAAGCTTGTCACGGACCCAGCCGCCTGTGATTCTTAGTACCAAGCTCTGGTCAGGTTCATGGGATGAATTGTAATTGTCACAGAACTCCACCAAGAGGTTGGAGATATTCTGTTCAGTTTGATTGAACTGAATGGATTCCAATACTGGCCGCTTCATTATTGATTGAACAAACGGCTTGGAGAATTGGAATAGGGAGGAATTACAAGCACGTCGTTGAAATGGATGGAATCGTCTAGAAAGGTTGTTGAACATCAAGTTCGAACATTACACTAAGGTCTTTTTTAAAGATGAGAATCGATGAGTGAGTCAAAAAAACTGAGCGATACGGGAATCGAACCCGTGACACCTGCTTGGAAGGCAGATATGTTAACCACTACACCAATCGCCCTTTTCTTGAATGGGTGGACGGAAGTAGTATTCATGAGGTTAGCATCAATTTCAATCTATGTCATTTCAATATTTCACCAACTTGTTATCATCCATGGATATTTCTGTTTTGTTCTTACCCGAGTTGAAGTTTGAGATCTTCAATATACGAATTTTACGGTGAAATTGGATGTTGATTGTACAACATAATTATTATTGTTGGTGTTCCAGAGTTAATTGAAATATGATGATCATAATTGATTTTAACTCACATCAATAAACATACTACTATAAATACCGAATTCGCTTCTCTGTGTAATACCAGCTACCTTCTTCAAACCCAGTGAAAAGATTCGAGCTAGCTATTCTATTGATACTGTTCAAGCCAGGCTTTTCAGGAGAAGAAGCATGTAAATGGAAGCTATATATTGAAACGAGAATAACCCATTAAACTTGGTTTAAACTGTTCAATCCTTGGGAAAGATCCTCAATTAAGTCCTCAACATTCTCAGCTCCAATACTCACTCTCAAGAGACTTGGATTGACTCTAGGATCACTCAATGCTCTCCATTCGATCAAGCTTTCGACACCTCCAAGGGAAGTAGCATGATGGAAGTACTTTAACTTAGAAGGAAAGTTTCTTGCAGCTACTTCACTGGTCAAAGTGATGGTAAAAACTGGAGACTGTCCACGAGGCAATTGGGCTTTAATGAACTCGTCAGTTTGCAAGGATCCATGCTTAATATCTGCCAACACTGGGAACTTTTCCCTGTTTTCATGGAGAAACCTCACAATTTCAGTGGCATTCTTAGACTGTCTAAGGACTCTAAGTTCCAAGGTTCTTAAACTTCTTAGAAGTAGCGAGGATTCCAAACTAGGAATGATTGTTCCCAAGAGTTTCCTCTCGTCAACCAATTGGTTCCGAACTTTCTCTGATTGAGTAATTAAGATTCCAGCCAAGAGGTCACTGTGTCCACCCAAGAATTTGGTGGCAGAATGCAACACCAAATCGGCCCCAAAATCGAATGGATTTTGTAATGGTGGAGGTGCAAATGTAGAGTCAACCAAGAGGTATGCTCCTCTCTTATGAGCCTCCTGGGCATAGAAACTGATGTCGATGTTAATTCCATCGGGATTGACTGGAGTCTCCAACACAATTAAATCCCCCTCTCCCAAACTATCTAACTGGTCAAAAGTAACCTGTTTGAGCCCAAATTTCTTGCTAAAAAGATCTGTAATTCCGACGTTTCCATGGTAGATATCTCCTCTAGCCACCACCTTGGGGTTATAATACGTCAAAGCTGCATAGAACGCACTAAGTCCTGAGGAATATGCTACCACGAATCCATCGGTGACGGAGCTCAAGCTCACTTCTACTTGTTGGGCATTAGGGTGTGAAAAGCGGGAGTAGTAGAAATTACCGTTGTTGATGGCATCGTCAAGTGTGAGGTCCGAAGCCTTGACGTATTTTTCGGGGTTCGAATCGTACTTGTAAGTGGTACTGATATTTATGGGGGAGATCACATCCAGAACTCGGGAAAGATCATCTGCTTTGTGGATGAGATTGGTAGAAAACCCTGCCATTGAAGTTTATGGTGCTGGTAATTGGCACAAATGTAACTGTGAATGCTTCAGTGTAGATCTACAATTCTATATACACGATTGCAATCTCTCACGTGTGCAATGACTCAACTGATGGATTAGATTAGAACATGTATAGGTGAGTGAGCCACACAGAAGTGCGACATAGTCAATTGCCTGGAGAGAAGTCACAGAGAGGTAAATGGACCTGAAATGGGACAATTGATATTGATTGAATAAGTATTAATCAATCAAATGGAAAGGGGTGGCGTCCGCTGGATCTAGATCGATTTGAAATAAGTTGTAACTATTGGTGTCAATGTAATCAGTATTGTGTGGTTTGAAGAGGGTGAAATTATTCGAGAGTCAATCGGGGTATTTAAGCCTGAAATGCCCAATTACCAATTTTTGGTGCTCATGTGTGATCTGAACACTTCTATTAGTTATATCCTCCCTACTTTTTTTATGTTATCGCCTCTAATTCAATGATGCTGCCAGATATTGAACTTCTAGTTTATTATGTTTTCACTGTTTTTGTATTATTCTTGATTCTATTTCTCACACAACTCGTTTCGTACTTCATTCACCATCTACTGGAATTAGTATGAGCTTTCCATACCACTTGAAGTTCTTGATTCTGTCATATATTTATATCCTAAAATATTATCTTTACCACCCGTGGCACTATACCTCGACTTTAATTTCTGAAGCTTCCATCTTCACCGCTGCCGACTCGACCTTGATACGCTTCGTACTGATGTTAGTGATTTTTGATGCATTCTTCCTTTTAGGAGAGTTCTTCTTGGTTTCTTCCTTCACTGTGACCTCATCGATATTGGTGCCGTTATTCAAATCCACCAAATCTGCAGTGAATAACACAGATTGTGCCCAGCCAGCGTATGTCCCAAAAATGGTCTTGAAATGTTCACGAATAGCAGCGTAAACAATTTTGTTCATGGTCTTCATGTCCTTTTTGCCTTTGAATTTGTAATCCCGAATTGCTATTTGATATACGTGTGTATCCACTGGAACAACATCATGCTTATCCAAGGCCATCAAGCAGATACAATCAGCGACTTTTGGACCGACTCCACTTAATTGCAAGAGAAATTCGTGAGCGGTCTCGTAATCTTCGCTTCTCATCTCGTTCAATACTTCCACACTGAGCTTAGGATCATCACCAGTCAATTTGCATGCAGTTTGATAAATGTACTTGGCTCTGTATCCGAAACCAGCTTCCCTCAACTTAGCTTCCACGCCATCTTTGGCGAGAGTGGAGGCCAGAGGAAATGAATAAAAAGGGACTCCTTCATATTCATTGATATACTCTCCGAACTCAGAGCAAAGACTATCGCACATTTTGGAAATACGCTTGACGTTGTTGTTAGAGGAGCAGATGAATGAAATGAGGGTCTCCCATGGATCTTGGTGGAGGATCCGGATCCCCTTGAAGTTCTCAAATGGCGAATTTTTCGTCACCTTGTTGTACTTGGAGTGTTGAACCCTCCAATGATCATATAAATCCAGAAGCTTGAGGTTCAAGCTGAAGTAGTCCTGGACAAACTCCAACGTCTTGTCACTGTCTGTTAAAGAAACTTTGCTGTTTTCCAGCATCATTTGTGAATAGTGGATATGCTGGTCGTCCTGCTTGAGTAACACGATCCGGTCAGAAAGGGCGAACGACCAAACGTTGTTGATGCTTTTCCACCGGAACGTTTGCCCACACCGGAGCACTTTGGAGAGGCAGAGCTCTGATTGGCTGATCGGGAACTTCTTCCACAAGATATCGATGGTCATAGCAGTAGTAACTGGTTTGGGATCACTATCAAATGTCACCTATTTATTATGTGCATTAATTACCCGCATACGCGTCCGATGACCTGCACCCAAAGAGGAAGTATTCTGGTTTGTGGTGGAGTGGAGCCAAAGTGTAAAGGACCAAAGTTGTGAGGCCGTAAACTGCAAAACGCCCATACTGGTAGGTACCCTTGATAATATATATATATATATATGTACATATATATATCACTTTAAGACTAGTGGTTCAACATATTGATAGCATTACATAATATACATCTATTCATTCTTCTCCTTTTCGTCAATGTCCTCCCTTTCGGACTCTTCCTCGTCATTTTCGTCTTCCACCACGAGGGTCTTTGGTTTCCACACCTCAAATAGTCTGTCTTCACCCACGGTAGCGTAGAGGTTGCGGATGTTTGGGTGGATATCCAAATCGTTGATTCTGTTGGTATGGCCTGCATGGATGAACTTCAAGCAAGGATCAACCTTGGACGAAGTCTTGCGCTTGGAGGTTTCCAGTTCGGAATTTGGGTACACATATTCCTCTTCAATATTGTTGATGTCCCAGAATATCACCCTCTTGTCCAAGCCCCAGGAAATTAAGCTGTTGGGGTCGTTCTGCAGTTCCCATTTGACCCCAATGACTGAATCACTGTGGCCAAAGAAACGACGAATTGGTGTAGAGTAGTTTCTGAGATCGTACAAGTTGACAGTGTTGTCTTTACCTGCAGTGACAAATAAGGTCTTGACATCGGGGTGGAATTCGATGGCATTTTGGATATGGGAGTTTTGCATCTCAATCACAGGCTCGCCAGCGACTCGAATATCGTGGAATTTGGTGGTGATGTCGTCGGAAACAGACCCGAAGATATCGGAAGATGCAGAGTTGACGGAAATATCGTTGACTTCTCCACGGTGAGACTTGAATAAATGAATGGGTGTGGAAGGCTTCAGTGTGTTCCACAAAGCGATCTGGGAGTCCTTTGATCCCGAAAGGAATGCCTCGTTGCCAATCCATTCCAACGCATAACCCTCTTGTTTGTGGTAGTTGTACTCGTAGATATCGTTGTTGACCAAATTGTAGGAATGGATGATACCGTCGCTGTTGAAAGTGAGGGCCTTGTCGCCGTCAGGTGAGAGCTTCAATCTGTTGATTTCACTGGTCTGTTTCCACTTGGATAAGATACGGAAGTTGGATGTTTCGATGTTGGAAAGAGGAATGGGGATACTCAGCGCATTGGGCATCACCGTTCCAAAGTCAGGTGCCAAAGTGCTGGGCAAGTCCATCGAACCAAGCTTCAAGAAATTGGTTTCGTTATTATTGGTTCCTATCAAGTACTTGACGTTGATCAGGTTCTTATTCTCCGAATAGGTGTAGTTTGGTAACCAACTCACCACCAAAGATGGGTACTCCAAGGAATTGGTGTGGATGGTGTCATAGAGCAACGGCACAGTTTTCTTCCAGATCTTGAACTCCTCGTTTGCAATCTTTTCCTGTTGCTGAACATCGTCAACCACCTCGCGTTCTGCTGCCTCGTATTCTTGGGTCATGATTAGAAACTGTTAGAAACTATGGTGCAAAAGATGCCGGTGTGAGGACTTATCACTAGAATAAAGGTGCTGGTGGTGTATCAGTGAAAGGCTGAAATTTACCGCGGCGCGCGTAAATCTCATACTCGCTTAGGTCAGTCAATAGCTCCATGGATTACACTATTTAGATCTAGATAACTCCGCCAAGATCGACCGTTTCCTCCTCTGGTTGGTCGAAGAACCGGCTGAACGTGGCCACGGTCCCGTAGATAAGCGATCCACCCACTATGGTGAGCACAGTGGCGGTCTTGGTGAGGATTAGTGAGTGGTGAAGGAGAATTGGCAATGCAAGGCCGGAAAGAAGTAGAAATGCAGATGTGAAGAGCCCAATTTCTTGGAGAACGCCGGAGGCGGACGGATTGGAGGGGTCGAAGTTGAAATCGTAGTCGGAGGAACTGGCCAAAGCTCCGGTTATGGCCATTGGCAAATGTGCCACTGCGAAGATGAGACCGATGATAATGGGAAACCAATTGCCGTATATTCCTGCCAAAATCACGAGGAGGAACCCCATGGATAAAATGACGGAAAGCCCTATGATTTTATTGAGAGGGTTCGACTTGAACGACGCTGTGGAATTCATGGTGCGATTGAGTGATTGGTGGTGGTGATGCAAGCCCTAACTATGAATTAATTGGTGGATGTTGGAGTGTAGATTTAGTGCGTGGGGGAAGCAATAGTTATCGGAACCGAGAGTAATGCTGATAGGAAATAGTGCAGTGGTGGTGAGTGGCGTAGGAGCGTTCGCACGGTGGTGCCAACAAAAATACCGCGAGGTGTAGCGAGACGTTTCTCGCTAAACACCAGCGGAAAATCGACGGTACTGCCGCGAGTCCACCGCGAGAGCCTGAACTCGCACCGGCCTCAACAGTATTCACCAATTCATCGATTCCGGTTGTGTGAACATTTCATTTTCAGATCCATCAACGTCCACCAACGTCTCATTCCAGTCACATCACCAGTGCAATGTTGGAAGAGCTCCTTTCCCCTTCGGTGAAATCACCACAAGTAATCAAGAACCTAAGCGTGCCTCCAGGGTTCAACACGGAGGCCACCAAAGTCAGCACCGCAGGTCCTGTTCATCAAGATGATGCTAAGGTATCGGAGTTAAAGGCCAAAAAGGCCTGGGAAATAGCTATTGCGCCAGCCAAATCGCTTCCTATGACACTCATCATGAGTTACATGACAGGTAACTCCTTGCAAATCATTCCTATGACCATGGCTTTCATGTTGGTATGGAATCCCATCAAGGCCATATTCACCGAAACAAACGAGAACTTCCGCCAATTGACCACGTCAGACAACAGCACCGGCATTTTGCAGGCAAAGTTGGTGTTTGTGGTGTGTCAATTGCTCAACATGGGAGTTGGTATCTACAAATTGTCAAAAATGGGGTTGATACCGAATAGCGAGGCCGATTGGTTGGCATGGAAAGATGCTGTGGAATTCCAAGAAAAGCTCTTTTAGTATATACATTCATTCCTTTTGTTTAGAGGAGTCGGAATGGTCCTTCTCGGGTTGGTCCTTCTCGTCTTGACCTTTTTCTACTGCTTCGGCAGTTTCTGTCGATGTCTTCAGCTTAGCAGGACGAGGTTTGACTCTCGAAACACCATCATCACGGGCGTTCTTCTCAAAGATCTGCTGCAAATTGAACCTCTCCAATCGCAAATAGTCGTTAACAACACTCATTCCAATGTTGCTCTTGTAGCATTCGACAAGAATCAACTTGTCGTACTGTTTCAAGTCCACAGAGTGGCCGTGTTCACGGCCAACACTTTCTGCTATAGCTTTGATCATATCTGGTCTGGGAATGGCATTAAAGTTTCTCTTGGTGATTTGGATAGCAAACTTGTAAGGTTTCTGGCCCTTTTCCTTGTGGAAATGGGGTTCTAAGACGATCTTAGCCAACTTTCTCAATTCTTCAAGTGTAGCACTTACTGAGTATGTCACTGGCGAGAGTTTCTGGGTGAATCTGGTGGTCTTGATAGCAGTTTTCATGCTTTCGTCACACAAGCGTTGCACCAAAATCTCTGGGACTATCGGTTTTCTGGTCTTGATGAAAACTAGACACTCACATCCTAACTCGATGGGCTTGAGAAGCTCTTTCTTGGACTGTTTGGCTTCCTTGAGCTCGTCCAATTCCTTTTGGATCTGCTCTTCCACGCTTAGCTTGGCGTTACTCCCGTTTCCTTCGCCCGTCTCTTCGTTTTCGTCGTCGTCGTCTCCATCTTGGGCCTCAATATCAAAATACTCCTCCACCTTCTCTCCGAAGAGGTTCATCAACTCTTTGCGGCACTGCTGTTCCCTTCCTCTGTTGCACGTGGCGTATATTCCTCTGGTGTTAGGATCTATGAAACCTGATATCTTTTGCTTCTTCAGCTTCAGTTTCCCGCCGCTTCCATCTCCTGCTCTTTTTCCCATATTGATTTCTTCTGCAAAGTAAAGCTCAGTTGATGTTCTCACTATCAAAATATGCAGACAAAAGATTTGAACTCGAAGGCGCGATGGATTCTGATTCACTATTTAAACACGAAGTTGACCATTTTCATAGAATCCAAAACATTTACGGGTGGTGATGGCCTTGACTGCTCTACCCTTGGAACTACTATTAAGAATAATTGACTATGGACAGCTTTCCGTGGAGGATGTGCTTCGTTTACGACTAATTAACCTGGAATTTTACCAGCTACTTCAGTATCAAGCCATATGGAAATTCGTCTTTTTCAGAGAATGGGGAGCCATTATGGCTGATTATGAGATAGATGATGATAATTACGTGGATTACTACCAGAAAACCGTGGAATTTCACACGAAATCTGCCAATTTAATGGAGCATATCAACAATTCAGCCATTGATTCCAGAGGTACCTTATCGCTGTTTCTTGACCAATATATGGCCATTGAATATTTACCCATAGCGATTAGGCTCTATCGAGGAGCCCACACAAAGATGGTAGAGGGAGAAAATTACTTATTTCGCCAAATCGCTGTGTTGAAGTCACTTATTGTTCGTCATAATTGTGCTATTGCAATGAACTGGAGCTACTTGAAACTACGTGAAGAAAATTACGATTCGGACTATGAGAAATTTTACTTCAAATTGGGACACTTTGGCAAAAGTTTCCACAAATATGTTTCTGCTAGAAATAAGGCATTAAATACCATTAGACAAAAGGTGCATTCAAACATCATCAGCAAGTTTTTATTCAACGAAAAAAGACCAGGTATTGCACTTAAGGGTAAAACCATCAGTTTCGCTACGAAACATGACTTTTTCTACTTCATTAAAAGATTCAGCTCTACAATACTAAAAGCATTGCCATATTCGAAGCCACAAAATTTTAATAGGGATCCTGTTCATTCTTGTCAGAAAGAACAATCGCAAAACCTACTCGCTGTTTACGCAGGACGTGAATGGGGTAGTATTATGATTCTACACTCTTTAATTGTTAAGGTATTGAGAGAGTTCCTAGATCAGTATTTGTTCCATATCAACGGACAATCTGAGACCTCGTTTAAGGTTTACATTTCACATCACTTCATATGCATTAACGGCTACTATCTTGGCCTTGTTAAAGATCATATACTGGATATTTTTATCATTCCAGTGATAATGGAAGAAAAGGATTATCGTTACATCTTACAGCAGAGCTTGAACATCAACGCCCAAAGATACAATCTGATTGAAAGTTTGATGAAGCCCATCAATGTGAAGTATCTTTTTGATCGCTTTAGTCTGGAATCAGCGAGTGGAACAATTTGGCAGTACTTCGAAACTGATAGACACCCCATTGATGTTAAAACTCTCAAAGAGCTGGAATTTACTAAAGAAATATTGAGGTTTCTTGCTATTGATGATGTGTCTACGAAGATGGTCTCGATTCGTGGTATGGACTTGAGGAAGCGCTTACAAGAAAATACGAATTTCATTCATTTGCTGACAATTTTGAGCATCTATTCTGGTCAAGATCTCGCTAATCTCAAGGAATTCATGGATATATATCAAGAGAAATTTGGATGTATTTCTGAAGTCACTGAAGACGCCAAACTTACTCCTGGCCAAATTGTCACTTACAACAGAACCGATAATTCACTTGACGCAGAGGTTAAAGGAAAGTGGTTGGGGATATTAATTTCATACGAAGATGTAGAATATTGTCGAATTTTTGACTTGGTTCAAAGAGAAGAAAGGGTTATCAACAAAGCGGAATTGGAACCGGAACAAGTTTCAAGAACTGAAAAATATCACATCTATGAACTCTGTGGATTTGAGAACCTTTTGATGTATTTTGATCACATAAGTGATGAGAACTTGGTGCCATACGGAGTGAATTAATGAAAACCAGTTCCCTCCCGACCCCACCATAAGAACTTCCTCACAAGATGCTAAAATGGATAATCATAGGTCACGGATCGTAAGGATCAGAAATTATTTCAATGCATAGAGAAATACTGTCTCGCTTCATATGCGGGATAGATCATCATCTGCTCCAATACTACTAAACAATTATTCACATGTACGACAGATAACTTTGTTGGAACAACGTTTCTATTTTGGAACGGCCTGATATCTTGACTAACCCAATCATAGCTCCATCTCCTGCCCCAGTAGCTTCAATGATCTTAATTAAGCAATAGTTTCTCTCTTTATTATCAAGTCTGTTCGCACACCCACCAATTCTACTGTTTCTCAGTAAAGTATACCGAGAAATGGTCGCTAATTGCTGTGCGAAATTTAGTGACCTCTCGCGGGATTCTAGTGAGATCTCCGAACAGTACTAATTTTTTTCTCACTATCTCAGGAACCAAATCTCTACGCTACATTCCTTATCAAAATGATTAGATCATCGTTAAATTTTTGCAGGAAACCAGTTCGGAGATCGTCATTACTTCAAGTCCCCAAGAGATTCCACTCAGTCATAGGCATTGACCTCGGTACAACCAATTCTGCGGTAGCATTGGTGGAAGCAAACGAACCACGGATCCTTGAGAATGAGGAGGGCCAGAGAACAACTCCTTCCGTGGTGGCCTTCGTGAAGCAAGGAGAAAACGAAAAGAACTTGGTAGGACTAGCTGCCAAGAGACAGGCTACCATTAATCCTCAAAATACTTTTTTTGCCACCAAAAGGTTGATAGGTAAAAAGTATGAAGATGAAGAGATAAAGAGGGACTTGAACAATACTCCCTACAAAATAGTCCCTCACAGCAATGGAGATGCTTGGGTGTCCACTTCATGGGGTAAACAAGTGTCGCCTTCGGAAATCGGAGGTCTTATCCTCGAGAAAATGAAGCATGTGGCGGAGAGTCATCTCAGTCCTGAGCAACTTCCCATAAAACATGCGGTGGTGACAGTTCCGGCTTATTTCAATGATTCCCAACGGCAGGCTACCAAAAATGCAGGAAAATTGGTGGGATTGGACGTTCTTAGAGTGGTTAATGAACCTACCGCTGCTGCGTTGGCATATGGTATGGATAAGAAACAGAAAGACGGAGTGGTGGCAGTATTTGATTTGGGGGGAGGAACTTTCGATATTTCAATTTTAGATATTGAGGATGGAGTCTTCGAAGTGAGGGCCACCAATGGAAATACCCATCTTGGAGGAGAAGATTTCGATATCTTACTTTTAAATTATATCATCGATGCATTCAAGAGAGAAAATAATGGGTTGGATATACTGCAAGATCGTTTGGCTGTACAAAGAATACGAGAAGCTGCGGAAAAGTGCAAGATCGAATTATCTCACGTCAAAGAAACCGAAATCAATATTCCATTCATAACAGGTGATAAGCACATCAAGTTGAAATTGACAGAGGATGAATTGGATGAAATGTCGCTACACTTGATCAACAAAACCATTGATCCGGTGAAGAGGTGTATCAGAGATGCAGATTTAAAAATCAAAGACATTGATGAAGTTTTGCTCGTTGGAGGTATGACTAGAATGCCTAAGTTGAGAAAAGTAGTAGAAGAACTATTTAATAAGAAGCCAAGTACGGCAGTCAATCCTGATGAGGCAGTCGCATTAGGTGCTGCTATCCAAGGTGCAGTTTTATCTGGTCAGATCAAAAATGTGGTGCTTCTCGACGTTACACCTTTATCCTTAGGTATCGAGACCTATGGGGGTATTTTCAGTCCGCTTATTCCAAGAAATTCGGCAGTTCCAATTAAGAGAGAGCAGATTTTCTCAACTGCAGTTGATGGACAAACGGGAGTGGAAATCAGAGTTTTCCAAGGCGAACGGTCTTTGGTCAAGGACAACAAATTAATTGGTAACTTCAAGTTATCTAACATACCACTGGGACCCAAGGGTTCCCCACAAATTGCAGTGAATTTTGAAATCGATGCAGATGGAATTATCAACGTTACTGCCACTGATAAGACTCCTTATCCCGAAGACCTGGAATACTTTGGAAAAAACAATGCAGTTTCAATCCAAGTTTCCGCGGAAACTGGTCTTTCAGAAGAAGAAATCAAGCATATTCTTGATGAAAGTACAGCGAATAAGGATAAGGATGCAGAAGCTAGAAAATACTTCGAGCATGCTTCGAGGGCTGAAATCATTTGCACAGACACTGAAAACGCAATTCTTCAATTTGGAGAATTGATGGCACAACACGAGAAGGATTCCATATCCAAACATCTTGAAAACATCAGAACCAAGATTCTGGATATCCAGCAGCGGGGAGTATTCCATAATCCTGATACTCTCAATAATGAACTTAACGAAATGCAACAAGAGTGTCTTCAATACATTCAACAAGTCGCTATGAAACAGCGTGAACAACAATCCGAGTGATGAAAATCACTTCATTGCGTATGAGAGGTTGTGACTACAGGTACATAATTTTCACGAATTCAAATAGATTCAAAATCTTCTTGACATCTCCTCTATTCTGTATATATTAGAAGATTATACGATCAACGCATCGAGCTTACTCGTCGGTTTCCATTCTATCCTCTGGTTGGGTCTCTGGGGCATCATTATTATCATCATTGGCATTATCTTCATCGTCTTCCTCCTCTCTGTTTCTGGCATTAGAAACGGAATCCAATTTGTCTAGCCACTGTTGTACATCTTCGTCATCGTATATGGTGAAGTCTGTATCTTTACCCACTACACTCACAGAGGTGTTTTTGAAGGTCAACTCGACGTCTTGTGATAATGTGTCTCTCAAGGCATTCAATCCATGAACGATCAACTGCTCCACGGTTTCGGTTTCTCTGATGGTCTCCAAATTTCTCTCCAAGTATGTTCTGGCAGCTTGTGATCTGGCCCCAATGGCTGCACCGTAGTACTCTAATACCGATCCCGATGGTTGGAATTCATACAAGTGGGCACCGGTCTCATCGTAACCAGAAACCAACAAACCCACTCCGTAGGGTCTGGATCCGTACGATTGAGTGTTTTCCTGGGCCTTATCTGCAATTGACAACACTGCCTTGGATGTCAGTAACGGTCTATTAAATATCATCTTGGAGCTCATTGCTTGCTTTCTCAAGTAATTGGACAACACTCTGGCATCAGGAGCCAATCCGGCCAATGCAATTCCCATGTGGTCGTCCACTTTGATGATTTTCTTTTGGTATGAACCCAATTCCTCTGCATTTCTCTTCAATGCTACCAACACAACATGGGTTTTGGACACAAGCCCTACGGCAGCACTTCCCTGTTTGATGGCTTCCAACGCATATTCCACCTGGAACAACCGTCCTGTGGGGGAGTATGTGACTGAATCGTTGTCGTAGTTGTTTCTGAACATGATGGCAGGGTTAGAAGGAAGATGATTCTTGCCACCGATGTTGGCCACATAGGGTTGGTGCGTGCGACATGCGACATTGTAATGGAGCGAGTGGTATGGTAAGTGGAAAGTTCAATGTTTTAAACAACAGGATCTAAAGTCTTAGCAAAAGAACCCAATGAGGTCATTATATAGGTACCATATAGATTTTTCTGGATTTCGTACTTCAAAAGATAGGAATTGAGAGGTATGGTAATGGTTTATAGAGGGTATATCGGATAGGTAGACCAAGCGAAACAAAGATGTCGCAACCATTAAATCATACAGATATAAGAGTACACAACAGCAGTATATGGTTTAAATATGAAATGGAGGCCACTAATATTTGATAAACACTACACTAATATTCCAGAAGTAGAATTTACGGTGATTAAGCACCCATTGATACATAGATTTTCATACTTCTAATAGTAACTATGAAAAATTACATTGCATTCTTTTCGCACCATAGTAAGGAATAAGAAGTGTACAAGCAATGATCGATTTCACGAATTCGTGCAGGGTGAATTTTGATTAGTTAGGGACGTTTTGTTTCTATTCCATCAATTAGTGTCTATATTCTTTCTCAATTTCTGTCAAAGTTTCGGTCAATAGGTTCCGTAGCTCACAGCTCAACCTGTCTGAATAGTATTCCATATCTATATTTTTGTACTATCAAGTGACCTAATATCGAGTTCAAAGTCCCAATTGATCTCTCACGTATTGATCTTCCATTATTTCAACAAATCTATCGCCAACTTCTTGTCTAACTGCTCCGAGTCTTTCCTTCAAAAACGACTTGAGATTGGTACTGTACACTGGATCTCCAGTGTCAAGCAAATGCTGATACCTTATCTTTTCGCCATTGGGCTTGATATCCGGATCCAAGTATGAATAGTCGTCGATATCCTCGTATACAAAATCTTGCTTATAAGCATCGCAGACTCCTGATTCCGTTTCGTTGACTTCCTCTAAGAAATAGAGGGCCTTTTTCACCGAGTCTAGTAATTCCTGAGTCAAGGGCACTCCAGACACAACTGCATAGGATGTAAAATTAACTAATGCCATCAAATTGATTTTCTTATTACGGGGATTGCCGTTATTGGTGAACAAGCGTAACCACAATGCAATGAAATCTTTGATGTCGACATTTAAATGTTGAAGTATTCTGAAGAAAATCTGTGGAGTATTGCTTAATCTAGAGAGAACCAAGAAGATCTTGTTGATTTGAGAAATAGCCTGTTTGTCACTATAGCAATATTCTACCATTGCTTTGAATAGTCCACTATTGATCATGTTTTCCACGAAGCTCTCATTGTGGGATAATCTCAAGAAAAGAATATCCATCATCGCAATGAAAATGTTGAAGGAGTCATCTCTCATGGAGCTTATATAACCTGAAAGGATTCTGAAAATTTCAGCTGAAACGTTTGATTCAAAGAATGGGTATTCATATAAAGTGTAACTTCTCACAATTGACAAGATGGTTGGCAAAATTTCAGTTGAGTTCTCTAACCCGTACGGGATCAATTCGTATAATTTGACTAGGAAATCGGAAGTTTGGCCTTGGTTGAATTGTGTAACTGTTAACCACAATTCATAGCCATCCTCTGACAACAATGAATAATCTGCTGAAGTTGGAGAACAACAATTTTCTATCACAGGAATAATAAATGATTGTGCCTCATTAGAATTCTCGTTTAATGAAATGACAAGGCTCTTCAACAATCTAAGCAAAGAGTTCCTTAGTATGGACTCGTTGTGATCAGTCGAATTTGCGGCCTCCCAAAATGCTGGCACAATCAGCAAGATTTCGAAAAGTGAATCCCTACTGATAAGTGGATTATTTCTCTCGATGATAATAGAAATTGTATCCAATATATACAATTTGGAATCAACAAGTTGCATTTGCCCCAAAGGACCGACAATGTGCTTTATCGTATCATTCAAGAAAGGCTTGAAATCTGCTTTAACAAAGTCCCAGTCGTTGATAATAATTTTGAACGTTTGAATTGCAGACATGCGAACGATTCGATCGTTTGATGAGGTGAGGAAATTATTTAATAGTTTATAAACCTCCACTTTGTTTTCATTGCTGCATTGAATTGGGATCCATTCATTCAAGATCATGCAAATTCTCCTTTGTATTATTTTATTTTGGCTGTTATAGCCCTGGGGAATGAATATTGTTGTCAATAATTGATCAAAATTCACTTGATCTGTGAGAGAATGACTTGATAACTGAAATGTACAAAAGATGGAGTCTGCAACCAAGATTTCTTCAGTAACATTATTGGAAGCACCTGTTTCAGCGGTGATGGAATTAGACATCTTTTGAAGTACAAAGTCACCTAAATCGTCTCTGAAATATTTGATCAAATCTTGATATAAATTCTCTGCGCATGCTCTAATTTGATACTCCCAGTTTGCAGATAGCTCTTCATTGAACCATTCTTCTGGTTCAATTGTCCAGCTTTCAATATCAGAAGGTTTGAGTTTCAAGTACCATGTAATGATCAAATTACAAAAGTTTTTTAATAGATCTGGGGAGAAGAAATCCTTCAAGTCCTTGATAGCCCTATCAATTTCTGCTTTATTGTTTCGTTGCGTCAAGCTTATAGCCCCACGTTTAAATAAGTAGGTTATGATTCTTTTCAAAATCAAGAAGCCTTTTAATGCAAGTACCTCCCAAAAATCATTTTCCTCATTGCTGTTGTAGATTGCATCAGCCTTATGTTCTAACAAGGAGATGTAAGTTGTTAAAATTTTTCTTGAACAAGGTAACAACACAAAACTTGTGGTGTTAGCGTTAATGAGATCCAAGTACAATTTACTGAAACATTTCACGTATCTTTCAATCAAATCTGACGAGTACTTGTCATGCTTCATGATCAATAATTGCAAGTGGTCCACTGAAACATTGAGAAAATATAGTAAATCGGTATTTCCTGCCATTTGGTCGAAAACTTCAGGTAAAATTCGTCTCAAGTTCTTCAAGCAAAGGTAACAAACTTCCATTAAACTCAAATTCAAATTACCGGTCCATTCTTCAAAGGTCTTAATGTAAAGGTTGAAAAGTACTGGGACAAGTTGGTTCACGTTCTGATGCATAGCACTTCTGCTTTTTCCGATTCTTACCAGGGAGATGGTCTTGATGATTCTATTGAGAATGATAAGAAGATTATCTGTGGAAACGAGATCGTTTGACATGACAAATCCCGTTAAGCTCAGAGTAATGTCTTCAAACAAGCTGGGCCAGTCGTTGGGAAAGTCAAAACGGGCGATTTTGGCGACGGCATGGGCATTTTGGATCATAAGTTGATTGTTCTTCTCGTCAATGAGCTTGAATACATTGGACTTGATTTGCTCCTTCTCTTGCTTGCTGATAGCATTTTGTTTGGAAGACCTCCAATACTTATCAATTCCATTTTTGAAGCAGATAATTGCAAGCCATCGGATCTGTAGCGGGATCTCTTGGGTAAGGTATACCTGTTGAAGTAGATGATGATACCCCGGAATGATCTCCCATAATTTCAACTGAGCTTCGGCCTCCTGTTGTTTGTTGGATCTGTCAGGAGAACTCGCTATAGTAAGAACCTGAAGCAAACTTTCATGGTTCAATTCCATGATGTTCAAACAGTGGTGTTAGTATTGGTGATACGTGAATTCTGATTATGGGTCGTGCGATGAGTTCGAAGACTAGATGGAATGAGCACTACTCCATATAGGAATATTCACAGCAATACGGTCGTATGAAAAAATTCCATGAAATGGTGGGTATGAAGATATGACATCAACGTTTATTATGTATTAAAGTTTGTTATGGAGTCTTTTCTACGAAAAGTTTGACCTATGATAATTAATTGAAAATTATAGTGGGTAATTATGTAATATGCCGATGTAATGGTTATGCAATTACAGATTAGAAAGTTTCAAGTTTGGAGTATCGGTATTTCCGGAATCTAGGTGATTTTCGAGTAATGAACTGATAAATGCCTTTTGAGAACTATAATCCTCTTTTGATGAGTGCAAACATTGAGTTTACTGTGAACACCGGTTATGATAGTCCAAGTGGTATGGCTATTTCATTCGTTCATAGTCATTAAGCGTAAAGACACTTTTCGATACTCTCTCATTAACCATTATTTGAATTTTATTCGTGAATTCTACGGGCAAGCAGATATAGTTATCAGTTAATTGATATTTCGTTGAAAATTATCAGATAAGTTTTTATCGTTTCCGCTCTTTTTACAATTTTTGAATATTTTACAAAAACTTGAAGATTTCAAGAATGGATATTCGAAAATCAAAAATACAAAACTTTCACAACTTTGAGTTCAATAAGGTCATATATCTAACTTGCTAGCTAGTAAAATGTAAATACTTAGCTTATGCGAATTTTTTTATCTATAATAAGTTACCATCTCCTGCTTTCGTCTCCTTCAACCCATTCCTTTTCCTCATAACCGACTTCCCTTTTAACCCTAGCCACAGTTTCCTTATCACCCATATTTTTTCCGGCATTGTCACTAATTTTGATGGCATAGTTACCAGCTACTTCCTTCAACTTGATGACAATATTCATAGGGTGTGACTTCCCATGAGGTGCACTCGATGATTTGAAGTCGTTAGTGAAAAAAGTACCAATCCCAAAAGAAGCGATCAAGCCTAAAGATTCGGACTTTGCCTTTAATTTGATACATTTTTCTATGTTCAAGGAATCACTAAAGCAGATAATTTTTGACTTTGGTGGGTATCCCAAATTTGCATAATGCTTTGCAATTTTCTCTGCATATAATTCAGGGTCACCAGAGTCCTGTCTCACACCCAAGTAGTGATCGGAATAAGGCTTTCCAAAAACTCTCAAGTAGGCATCTGTTCCAAATGTATCGGTTAAAGCAAGACCCGCATACTTGGGACCAAAAGTATCAAGCCAGTAGTCCATGGCCATTCTGTTTGCATTCACATAATCTTGAGTTTTGGAAGCAATTCCCATGTACCATTCGTGAGCAACCGTTCCCAGCGGTTTCAAGCCGTATTTCTTGGCAAGGAGAACGTTAGAAGTTCCCAAAAGTATCGACCTTTTAGGGTGGTCTGCCGAAAACTCCTTCAATGCTTTCACCACGGTGTCCTGTAATTTGAAAGACCGTCTTCTTCTGGTTCCAAATTCACTGAAAGTACAATCGTTGGCAAATAGCTCATTGCACTTAGCCTGGGCCAATTCGTACTGACCGTCATAATTCCAGTCAGTATCCACGAACTTGAAGTAAGCTTCGGAAACCAACGCCAACAATGGAATTTCATACAATATGGTCTTTTTCCAGTCTCCAACAACCTCAATTCCGAAGTCTGAATTGGAGGTTCCGGTGTAGCGAATTTGCGACTTTGGATCAAGCAGGAACCCCTTGAGGAACTCCAAATACTCCGAGGGCATTTGTGGGAGAGTTTCACGTAAGTATTCGATTTCCTCCAAGGAGAACCTCAATTCTCCCAATAGAAGGACTTGGTGTTTGAGCCATGTGATTGCTTGATCGTTCAACACCATCTCTGGGGTTCTGTTCTTGTAACGGTAGACGACATTGACCCCGTAGAAATGTTTGTGCACGGCCGCGTGCATAAACAACTTGTAGAGGTCGGTGTCTAGAAGAGAAGTGATGGTTGCCTCTGTCATGGCGGGATGGTAGACTGGTTATTTGGACTTGTGTTGCCCTGTATTATATTAGGGCGTGCGCGGTTCATTATTAGATATTATCAGATGATTCATGCTTCCACGTGATAGCACGGCTACTACACCTTCAATAGTAGGTCAAAAAATTCAAAAATAATGACTCCTGCGCGATTCGAACGCACGCATCTTTACGATAGTAGAACTTGAGTCTACCGCCTTAACCGCTCGGCCAAAGAGCCATTTGATATTGAGGTTGGTGCACTCTGAAAACAGGTTAGCTCGTGCGAGCTTAGAGAGATGAGGTGGAGTGCGAGAGCAGATTGGTGATTTGAACGAGTAGAGCAGAATGAACGAAGGAAGTTCGAGAAACTAGCTTTGTTGCGTTGTTGAGTCCATATGAGTTTTTTAGGAGGTGTCGAAGGCTCCCTTTTGGAGACATTCCCCTGGAGTCCCTTAGAACCAACTCTCTATGGTCCTTGGTACTTAACCACAGTGCTCTCATTTACGTACTGTGCTCAAGAATACCGTAGCACCCTGCGATTCGATTCACACTTGTGGCGTGCGCCAACCAAACTGAAAATTTTTCAGATTTTTTCTCACTATACATAAGGACGGTTCCCGCAAAGAATTTTCAACTCATCAGTATCCACAATGGCTTTCCAAAAGATCTTGAAATCCTCCTCTTACCACTCTCGTTTCCAAACCCCTTTCCGTAGAAGACAAGAGGGTAAGACCGACTACTACCAAAGAAAGAGATTGGTCACCCAACACAAGGCCAAGTACAACACCCCAAAGTACAGATTGGTTGTTAGAATCACCAACAAGGACATCATTGCCCAAATTGTTTCTTCCCAAATCACCGGTGATGTTGTTTTGACTGCTGCTTACTCCCACGAGTTGCCAAGATACGGTATCACCCACGGTTTGACCAACTGGTCTGCTGCTTACGCTACCGGTTTGTTGGTTGCCAGAAGAGCCTTGCAAAAGTTGGGCTTGGACGAGACCTACAAGGGTGTCGAAGAAGTTGAAGGTGAATTCGAATTGACCGAGGCTGTCGAAGAAGGTCCAAGACCATTCAAGGTCTTCTTGGACATTGGTTTGCAAAGAACCACCACTGGTGCTAGAATTTTCGGTGTCTTGAAGGGTGCTTCCGACGGTGGTTTGTACGTTCCTCACTCTGCCAACAGATTCCCAGGTTGGGATATCGAGTCCGAAGAATTGGACGCTGAATTGTTGAGAAAGTACATCTTCGGTGGTCACGTTGCTGAGTACATCGAAGAATTGATGGATGACGATGAAGAGAAGTACAAGACCTTGTTCAAGGGTTACATTGCTGACGAAATCGAAACCGAAGACATCGAAGAACTCTACACCGAGGCTCACGCCAAGATCAGAGAAGACCCAGTCTTCAAGCCAGCTGAGAAGAAGTTCACCAAGGAACAATACGCTGCTGAATCTAAGAAGTACAGACAAGTTAAGTTGACCAAGGCTGAAAGAGATGCTAAGATCGCCAAGAAGATTGCTGAATTCCAAGCTGCTCAATAAGCGTTTCAATAGTGTAATTTATAATATACCAATATAATATTGATTATTGATTTGACCGTATTCTACAAATGAATTTACTTGTTTGTTTATAATAACATGCACAATGAACACTTGACAGTGTTCACTTTAAACTTTTAATGATATTTTTGATATGAAATTTAGATAATGTTTTACTTGTAATGATTATCGTGCTTGAAAATTCTTTTTTGTTGCAGAATTCGTATGATCAAGTTTCACTTCTGTTCAGTCTTACTCTCTCTGCATCATTCAAGAGCTTATCGTAAACTTCGTCTACCACTGCTGTCACAGATTCACTCTCACTTGACTCCTTCTGGTCATCTGCCAAGGAATCAACAGATAAACTATCTTTTGCAATCTCTTCGTCGGACGATTTCTTAGAATGAATGTAGAGCTTATCCAAGCTGACTCTATTGGTACCGATATTGTGAATTAAATCAGTCACCGATTCAATTCCTTTTGCAGATAAAATCGCTTCTCTCAATTCAGAGCCCGAAGGTAACATATTAAGAATGGGAATTATATCTGGTTTGGACAGATCATATGCTTCGCTTCCGGGAACACTTTGCTCCTTTCGTTGCTGGATAAAATACCCAAATTTATGAAATTCACCTTCTTCTTGTTCTTGCTCTCTGGCATGAATTGACGTATGACTTATGGATTTCATCAAAATCGGCCTGCCCGTCGAATTATCAATTGGCACATGTGTTCCATCAGATGCGGATTCAATAACCACTTGATGAGGTTGATCATTTGGTTCCAATGAAGATGAATGGCCTGGGATAGGATTTTCGACATTATGCGGTGATAGAATTGGTCCTGCTGTTATCAATTCATGTGAACTCTTGTGTAATTGATCTTGAGGAGGTATTTGTATAGTTGGTATTGCTTTTCTAAGAAGATCATTCAGTTTTTGTGACGATTCACTTGACCCAGATTCCCTGTTAGCCCTTTCTTCAAACATTTGTACCTTCTTCTCCAATGAGCTATCTAAGAGGCATAATCTCAAGAGAGTTTCCTTTTCTTCTAAAGAAATAGTCCCCTGATTTCTCTTCGCGAATAACTCGTCAATACTTCTGTGAATATCTTTTCTGAAGGATCTTGTTCTTTCGATCATAGCATCTGTAATCAACTTTTGAATTTTCGAATCCTGCTTTTGATTATCTTCACTTTCTCTCAATACCTTCTCAGCGGTTTGCATCAATAGAGATCCATCAAACATCAATTCATCATCACCTTCATCATGAACTTGTACAATCGTTGAACTAGAATTTCTGGCTCCGAATTCATCCATAATGAGATCCATGTTTCTCATCAGATAGAAAGCAATTCTCTGTGACAAATCATCAGGAACCAAATCATAATCAATATCCAATGAGAAAATAGATTTGGACATTTTTATAGCAGTATACAAACTTCCTGCCGCATAATCGTCCAAATTTCTATTTCCCAACAAGGAAACATGTAACAATCCAGGTACCTTGGGCATGATGTCAGCAATTGCTCTGATAGCCTGAACTGACAATTCATTTAAATCAAAGTGAATACGTTTCATGCTTTTGAACTGTGGTAAATATTCAGTCAATTTCGATATGATAGAGGGGAATAGAGAGGGTAATGAACTTAAATCCAAGAATCTTAAAGTTTCAACTTTGGTCAAGACTTGCAACATTTCACTAGTTTCCTCGATATTTGTCAAACTAGTCGAGTTTAATGAAAAGAATATAAGTTTGGAATCGGGTCGTTTCCTGAATGCATCAATGAAAGGTACCAATTGTCCTTGACTCAAGTCATTGAATGCTATATCGACACCGACACATTTCGAATTCTTGTGTATAATCCAACTTGCAACTTTCTTTGCCTTGAACATATTCATCTCAATAGAAGCAACTCCCAATCTATAGGTATTCAAAATTATTGCCCTGTCAATTAATTCCTGGAAAATATCATCTGACAACTTGCATCCATTGATGACCAACTCTTCTATGCCCCCTCTTAATACCAAACAATTAATGAACAAGGGCCAATTCATAGCAGATCTTATGCAAGTTGGCTTGGTGTCGGACTTTATTCTTTGTTGAGAAATGTCAAGTTTCTTTATGTTACCATTTATAGTGAGTAACTTGCACAAGTAAGACCAACCAGTTTCATCAATGGAAACGTTTCTTAATGAAAGTTTTTCTAGTGAAGGATTATTTTGTAATGATGCTAATAAATGCTTTAACATTTCAGTATTCATACTGACATTGTCAAAAATCATTGTGTTAATAGGAGTGATGGCAATGAAATCACTGAACGATAAAACATCGATCAAAGTGGGTTTGGGATTAAGCAATTTGAGTACTTGTAATGGTTTAGATTTATTTTTCAATTGTCTTAAGGTCGCAGGAATTGGTAAAATTTCACGGAGATGGCAACATCTGGTGTATATGGTTTCCAAAGAGATTTCAGTTTCAGCCTCTTCAGGCTCATTAGAGTCAAAATGGTTTTCATGAACGTGAAGTGGTTTATCAATTTCAATAGCACTTTCGCTACTGTTTTGAGCAAACCTATTTTCAACTTCAGCTTCTAATTCAGCCTCCTCATCCTTTTCGAATTTGAACTTCTTAGGTTTTGCCTGAAGTTCTGCTGCAATTCTTTTCGCAGATGCATGAGCTTCTTGTGCATGTTTTTCAGCTTCTATTAAAGAGCGATGATGGGCTTCAATAGCTGAATGTAATTCAGTCTCTGAATATTTGTATTCTTGTGCAACTTTAGCCCCATCACTCAATGAGATACCTAACGATAACCTTGGGGGTGGTGCCATTAAATCTTCTGGAATCAACACATTTCCCTTCCTTGGTCTTCTTGATGGGATTTGCTGCTGTGGATCAAATTCCAATTTATCGATAGCGAAAGTGACTCTTTTAATATTGGTGGAGTTAATTTCTTCAAGTGGAGAATCGATTCTTGATTTATTTCTGTTAAGAACAATGCGTGGGTTTGTTGTGGAAGACTTACGCTTGAAGAATTTGCCTGAAATGCTCTCACGTTCACTTCCTCCGGAGCCCTTCCTAGGGTAAGATGATGAAGAATCTTTTGAACCAGACCGGGAACGAGCCTGACCTTCTTTGAAGGAACCAGACCGAGATCTGTTCGGGGTATTGGTGTTAGCTGTGTCCAAGCTTTTTGATGCAAGATATTCTTCCGATCCTCCCAAAAGTCCAGTGGTGACTTTTTGTAAACTTGACGATGCCACATTAGAGGGTTGCAGTGGTTGTGCGGAGCTGCTGGAACCTTTGAATTTTGAGGAGAGAGAGCTGAAGAGGGAACGGGTCTTACCATTGGAATCACTCCTCGAGACACTGTTATTTGAGGATTGACTTGATACAGATCCTGATCTCTGTTTCTCGGTATCTTGAGTGGATAATGGGCCAAACCCTATGGAACTGCCTCTTCGCTTCTGCATGTAGCTATCTGAAGGAGAAGCTTGTGTAGCACTTACGTTGGATCCTGATCTGGAGCGTCCGAACTTGAACATATCGAGTTTGGACAGCTTATCTGGAGGAGTCATTTGATTTATGGTGGACTTGGGATCGTTGGGAACCGGTATGGGGATGGCTTTGGAAGCGGCAGGAATGGGAGCGGAAGTAGCTGATGAGGCAGGAGGACCACTCGAGGCAGTGTTTGAGCTATGTGAATTGCCATTGACAGGTTGTCCTTTGGCAGGGGCCTCTGAATTGGCGGTAGGGGTAGACCCATTGGAGGGTGCTACAGCCGTACGGTCCGTCGATGAAGCTGTATCTTGTGCAATGGAGCCAGAACGAGTCTTGGAAGGGCTCGATGAGAGATCTGCCAGACCGCTTGCGGGAGCAGACCCTGAAGATTTGGCTTCTCTGTCAAATTTGGGGTCGCAGGCGTTCATCTTTTTGGTCAACTTCTTGGACTTGCCCCGGAATAACCAATCCACATCTCCGTTGGAAACCCCCGTGTTGTAGTCCGAGGACAAGCCGGGGTTCGTGGGCGGCGTGGACGATAACTCTGCGGAGCCCATGGTGTACGAGGGCCTGGGACTCAGAAGATGAAGAAGTGGAATGTGGTAGAACTGGCGACAGAAACGGAGAAAGTAGTGTGATATAGATCTATGGGCCTACGACGTCACGTGCGGTGCCAGCACATGATGCGGAAGGTGCCTACGCACAGTATTAGGAGATAATGAGTGAGCCGATCTGCGAGCGAACAACGCAAGCCTGCAGGTGTGTACAGGAACGGCAATGTAGTGTTGAAGTGGGTTCCGGTTGCGGTATGGATTGTTGCAGGACTCATGGAACGATCAGCGAAACACAATAGTGGATACACCGGAAGTGGGAGGATCCACGATGGGTCCGTCTGGAGCTGGTACACAGTGAGAATTCAGCAGAGGCAAAGGCAGAGGCAGAAAAAACGGGAAACTAGACAGACCCCGGTGAAACAAAGAGACCAGCGATGAGACGAGGCTGGAGCAATTACGGAAAACGTTGGGCTGCTCTGGGAGTGGTGGGCACACGCCCGCCAACCCCGTCCGCCGAATTGGACCGTCTGTGGGGGCAGGCTCCAGTGGTGGGCCTGCGCCGGGCACTGGCAGGGACAAGCGGTGGGCTGGGCGTGCGCGCACCATAGCCACCACAGGAGCCACGGAGGCGCACGACCTCGCGGCACGGGCGGAGAGGCGGCGGTCAGTCGGTAGCGACTGGGGATGCGGTTCCCCGCGTCGTGACCGAGGGGTCACGAAGGGCGGTGCGCGCACGACGGCCGTGGTGGAGGGTGCGGTTGCGGAGCCTCCAAGGTCGTGTGCGCACCGGCCACCCACGGCCGAGTCTGCGTGCAGGACTCGAACCTAGACTCGATTTTCTAGATAACTGACTAATCTAACCCAATCACCCCCCTCTGCAAGCAACGGTCGTGCGCGCGGCCCAAACCTGTTTTACCGCTTTTATATATAGTGTCATCGGGGAGTGTACTAATCTTTCAACTACACCATGTTCAAACAAATTTTGAGAACAAGTGCTATTCACGCCTCTAGAACCGCCTCTAGACCCATAATAGGCCACATGGGCCGTGCCATGCCTGCCATGGCCAACACCATCTCCAAGAGAAGCTACCACGAGAAGGTTTTGGATCACTACCAGAACCCAAGAAACGTGGGATCCTTGAATAAGAACGATATCGATGTGGGAACCGGTTTGGTCGGAGCTCCCGCCTGTGGAGACGTCATGAGATTGCAGATTCAGGTGGACGAAACTACCGGCACCATCAAGGACGTCAAGTTCAAGACCTTTGGCTGTGGTTCTGCTATTGCCTCCTCGTCATATGTCACAGAATTGGTCAAGGGTAAGACCTTGGACGAAGCATTGAAAATCAAGAACACCGCCATCGCCAAGGAGTTGTCGTTGCCCCCTGTGAAGTTGCATTGTTCGATGTTGGCCGAGGACGCCATCAAGTCGGCCGTCAAGGACTACAGATCCAAGAGGTTGGTGAAGAAGCCAACCTTGGGCCCTGATGCCGACGTGGCTGCCTCTGCTTCCACCGTCACCGCCTGAGTATGTATATAGAGGTAATGATTATGGTTATTTAGTCTGTTGTAGTGCTTTATTATTAATACGAACACACCGATGGGATGTTGTGGTGAGCACCGTCTACGCTCGAACACCCCGACTAGATACATGTTCCCACAATTCAAGGGTCACCCAGCTCCAAAGGCGCCAGTCTATCTCTACCCTCTTTCCCATGTTGCCGGTAGCTCTAGCCATGAAGCTGGCTGTCGTCTCCTAGGGTCCCTTTGTTTGCCCGTGTATCCCGTGGCTCGGCCCCGGACTGAATTTTTCATACTCACTCGGAGCAAATAACACAAGCCCCATCGCTGCCAGTGCTACCATGCCAGAGATAATCGGTTTTTCTGTCATTGGCTGTGTTGGGTCAACGATTGCCACAAAACAAACGTGTAGAATTGCAGATAAACCGACGTGCTGGCATGCTTAAATTTCGGAAGTGCCTTTGTTATGAGTTGGGGCCCAGGGGACACTTGGTATGGCACATGAAATGAGGTGAAAAATCTTGGAGTCGAGGGTCAGGGTCTGATTGCTAGCACTGCACAAATCAACCTCTCTCTTCCCCAGACTTCATGTGAAATTGTGAAATTGTGAATGTTGTGGAAATTGAAGGGCCTCACTGTGAATAGTATGAGCCTCCGGAACCACCCTCTCAGTTTGAAGGCAGTACTGGACGACTCACGCATTTTGTCTGGTACCTGTTGGCCAATGACAAGGACCTGAATGTCATCATGTCAACATCCTCATCTCACTAGAACAAGAACCGGTTGAGATACTTGATGAAAGACTTGCCAAAGTAGCTGGCGGTGTTCATAGAGTCCCGCTTGAATCCCCAGATACTTATCACTCCAGCAATTGTCAAGCCATTGATGACAATGTACCCGAAACGTTTCCATTGGATTGAGAATTTGTGGTTGATGCGAAGCAAGCCTCCCACGGAATGGTACAACAGCACCCACAAGAGCAGCACCAATGCCCCTGTATTGAGGATTTGTCCGAGGTAAAGTGGGCTATGGTTGAGATAGTACGTGATGTACAGCAAATTGATTAACGACGAGTCTCCATCCTCCAAAATGGGCAAGTACCGGAATTTGGCAAAATGCACCAATATCAACGGAATCAAGATGTATCCCGCAAACGATAGCGGGCTCAATGTGGGGATTTGCCTGGAGATCCACGATTTCCTGTAGCCGAGGCCAAGCAAGCCTGTGATTCCTCCCAAGCCAATATCGTCTCTGGTGTCGTCCTTGATGATAGGGTTCTCCAAGGCCTCGCTGAGCTTGTTGTGGTGGGGGATATCGTCGTGTTTGAGTCTTCTGATCACAGACCGGCACACTCTAATCCCAATTCCTGACATGACGTGCACTGCAACGGCACCAATGATCATGGTGCTCTCGAAACCGGGGATCCCATGGTAGACCGCACGGGCCATCTCAAACACCTCTTGCTTGGCCTCAAACAGCACCAATGGGATCACGGGGACCACCACGGTCGACGTCAAGTGTAATCCCAAGAACGTGCAGAACCCGTAGGCACTGTATTTCTGGATTGTTCCAAGCACTTTCACGCCACTTCTCCATGGACCCTGCGGGCCCAATGGGAGCTTATTCACCAAGTCATGGTGTTCTCCGTCCGAGTCAAGCACCTCAATTGGTTCGGGGATAAGTTCCTGAAGGTCTTCGACGGAGACTGTGCTTGAAGAAGCCATCGCAATTGCACAATATGGGGACAGTAGTGGGACGATTTGGGACAATCTGGATGGTCAGTTGTAGATGAGGGACTGCATGGGGAGAGTGTCCCCAGTAAGCAAGCAAGTGTCCTGCACACACTATGGAACCGCACCGTGATCAAAGTTGACGTGGTACTATGAGATCAATAAGCAAGTGAGTCCTCAAGAGCCTCCAGTCCCAACTTCACAACTAGACCTCCAATGTCTTCTGCCACGTTTTCGCAGACCAGGTCGCAGGTTCTCAACTTGGAGAAGCAGACCGAGCTGTTGCTCACGCAATATTCGCAGTTCCAGGCCAATGTGCAGCCGCAGGAATCATCAGTAGAAAGTCGTCAACATGAACAGATCAAGCAGATTTTGGAGAAAAGGGACGAGAATATTCACAAGTTGGACCGTATCATCGAAGCCCAAGACTTCAACTCGGTGTCCACGTCGAAATTGCTGCAAGTTTCTCGTCACAAAGAGATTCTCAACGAACACCGCCAACTGTTCCTCAACATGGAATCACATATCCAAGAAGAAAGAAACAAGAGCAACCTTCTCTTCTCTGTCCGGTCAGATATCAATGCACACAAGAAGCGAACCGAACAGCAGGCATCTGTGGATGCCAATGCATATATCTTGGATGAAAGAGTGCGTGTGGATAGTGCCAACACTTTTGCAGAAAGATTACTCCAACAGGCATACCAGACTCGAGATGAGCTCTACAACCAAAGACAGAGCTTGGTCAATGCCCAACTGAAGATGTTGGGAGCCATTCTGGCCATTCCGGGCATTAATGTGTTGGTTTCTCGTATCAACACCAGAAGAAAGAGAGATACTTTGATTTTGGCAACCGTGATCTCCTTATGCATTGTGGCGCTTTTCTTTCTTTAATCAAGTATACCGAAATTGGCCCTAGCGGGCCCACTAGACACAGCGGTTCTGATACTTTGCATCCGGTCCACGGTGTATGCTTTTGGACTTCATGATTGTGGTGTGTGCGCATCCCACACCCAATTGCAAATGTGGTGATGTACCAGAGGGTCCTTAGAATTGTACATTATTCATTTACATTTCATTTCATCTACTTCAAATACCACCATGGATTCAAATCCGAGCAACGAGCTCTCTTTGCAGATTGCACAACTCAAATTAAGACGAATTCAAGAATTGAATCAACGTTTACTTCAAAATCTACAAAGAGAGCGCATACCTGCGTCAGAATCATGCGAATTGCAAGTAACTTCCCTAGACCAGTGTCATACAACATTCAAGTTACTAACTACTTAGGATAGTGGATTATGTACAGCAAACTCCCGATTTTCTTGTTCCATACATATGGAAATTACCCTCAACGCAGAATAAATATCGAAGGTATCACAACATGAAGTTATTAGATCAACGCCAGAAGAGTTCTGATGGTTGCTGTGCAATAATGTGAAGTCGGTCCAAAAGATTTGCATAATAAAGCAACATCTGATCTGGCTCCGTTTGAGGACTTTGGCATAGATTGTTGTTATTCAACCACCTTTTTGGTAGTTTTCATTTTCCACCTTTATATTACGCAAATGGTCGATGCTTTCACTACCTAATGTAGAATCCAGTTCCTTCTCGTCGCTTCCACATCCACAATCGTAATCTTCCAAAATGGTGGTACAGTCGTAGGCTGGTTTGTTCAACCTTTCATTCACCTTGTTATGGACATGACATCCCCACAAAGCTGCGGTCTTCCGAGACGAAAGCTGAGGTGGGTACTTGGCTAAGATAGTCTGGAAATGACGTGCACAATCTCCACATGGATACACTTGCCCAAACATGTGAATATATTGTCCCAAAGTAGTTTGTTCCTGTTGTGTAGGTTTATCAGGATATCTAGCCAAAATGGTATGAAGCAATCTCCAGGCAGCGTTTCCCAACTCGGCCTTGAGGGTTTCATTGGCCATCTTGGGCATGAATGGAGTATCGGTAACGTCCAAATCGATTGCTGCTGGGGCTCCAGTACTATCGTCAGAGGCTGGGGGTGCAGTCTTAGCTTTGGAATCAGGAATCAGCTTCGGAATCGAAGGCAAGTCTTGAGGGTCTGACAATGGTTGGTCCTTTACCAAAGGGTCTGTCACGACTCCCCCATTCCTGGTTTGGTCCTCTTGGTTTGCAAATTGGGCTTGTTGCGCCAATGGATCAATGGCTTCATTGGGGGCCTGTTGTTTATGATTTGACACGGAGGACGAAGATTTCAATGGTGCAGATTCTCCCAAACCCCTATCAGAGGCCGAGGTCATAAAATAGATCAAACTGATCACCACAAGAAGTGTCAACGTAGTCAAAAAGGGTCTTCTGTTGGACTTCATCTTGGTGGTGCAACTGAAGATTATGAAATATTGACATCCGCACCTTTTAAAGTAGTACTGTGCGTGGCCATAAACTAATTACCCAAACGGGAGTATTAATTACAAGAGACCAGAGGAACGAAATCTCCTCACAAATAGATGCCATGGAAGATAGAGATAAGAACGGCAGCAGACCACAGGAATAATATTGGTTTAAATTCGGTAGAGCCTTTTTGAGCATAGTAATGAGAAACTTATTGTCTCTTTCTAGTAATGTTAAGTCCACTATCTACAGCTTGAAACAGATTATATTGAATTGAATAATAGGCTACGCCCTGATTTAGTTATTCTTCTTAGCCGTGGTGGCAGCATCCAACACGCCAGGCAATGGAGAAGAACCAACGCTGGCCAACAACTTAATACCAGAAACCAACACGACCAATAAAGCGAGCGAGGTCCATAAAAAGAGATTGGTTTGTGATGAGACATCCTTCTTGCTGCAATCGGCACCAACCCATTGGGTGGTTCTTTGCGTAGTCTTGTTGAACAGAGGCTCGCATTGACATGCCCAGCACTTGGCTCCAACCTTACCACATTTGCCGTGGGATGAGCAGTCGGAGGTACCAACTGCACATGCTTCTTCGGAAGCGAAACATACTGAACCAACGCTTCTCTTGGACACGTCTAGCTCGAATATGTCATCAAGCTCTTGAGCACGTTTCTTCAACCTGGATGGGAATGGTGCAGCGTGGTCACCTTTCTTAGCAATCACAATAATGTCAAATGAATCGCCCAATGATTTTAAGTAGTCTCTCAACACTTTGACGGAGAAGTTGTAAGTACTGGATTCGAAACCGGTTCTCTTACCAATGGAGAGCAATGAGTTGAACTGAACAAAAAGGACGTCAGTTGGGTTCACATGTGCAACATTTAAGTGGATGAGTTCAGATAACTCAGCGATGAAGAGACGGTCATTAATCAAACTCAACATAGGAGTGTCTTCCTTGGTCATCACAACTTGCTTATTGGAGAAGCTGCTGGAGAATCCATGCCATATGCTCAATAACTGCTCATTGAAGAACTTGAAATGTTTGACCAATCTATGGGCTTCGGTCTGAACGTTTGTCAGTAACTTGATTTCTTTGGTCAATTCGATGGAGTTCATCTGCTTGGATTCGAGCAGGTGGATCAACTTTTGAATCCATTGGTCTTTTTCGTCTTTATGGGACTTAACGATGAATGAAGGCGATGTTTCATGACCCATGAATCTACCAGGATGGGAAACGCCTTCAAGACTCACTACCATCTTAGGCTTGTCGTTGAATCCGGGTTGAGTTCTTAATTCATGTTGTGAGTCAATAAACTTGATCAACTTTTCAGCATCAATGCCTTCACCAAGGGCAAACTCTTGATCGGCTCCGAAACGGTCAGCCAAACAGAGCAATGCCTCCTGTTGACTAACACGAGGTGGTTTGGAGTCAGAGGCAGTGACCGCGAAATCAAAGACGGCCACCTTGTGCTTACCATGACCCCGGTGTCCACTTCCGTGGTTTCCATGAGCGATAGCAGAAGCCACAAGTAAGGCTGATGACACCCAATTGGAGACTTTCATTATTGATGGTTAATGATAGATATGAGTGCTGGTTTTTATTCGACAAACGGGTCGTGCGCGGCAAAATATTTATGATGCATAGAGGAGTGTTAATGTAGGAGATGGTTGAGGGAGAACAGAAAAGCAGGAGAGTTCAGTTTACACAGTGCAGCGAGTACTTAGGTTATAACGAAATTCGAATTGGATATACAGTTTTAATATTTGATTATTTTATAAAAATTTGAAGACATTGCATTAGAGTTTTAGCGTGAAGATAAACTAAGAACAGTCCATCAGTGCAATTTGACCACACTATTTTTATCAATAGATATCTACAATTATAATAGAGAGTGAAGTAAATTTTGAGTTGTTTTACTTGTGATCGCAGAATTAATTTCACTTGAATTTTTGGCTATTTGAAAATATATTTATTGGTTCAATATTCCTTTAGGTGATGCGAATATTATATGATTTGGTATATTGAAGGTGATCAAAATGGATTGTGATGATGACGATAATCATAAAAAGTAGCAGTAACCGATCCTTCTATGTTTCTTCACAAATTGAACCCATTAGCCAGAATAATTGTAAGGATGATCAAAAAGTTTCATCCAAGGTAATTGTAGGACTTTGTGGACCGGCAGAAGCATGGCCCTCAGGAATGCTTAATCCCAACTTGGGTTTTGGCTTAAACAAAGTCTTTGTGAGAGATTTGGACCGCTTCACATTAGGTTCCTTCAATTCACTTAATTGCTGCTCATTGTTGAACTCGGATACGTCAATGCCCATTTTGGAGAGATCAGAAACCGCATCAAATGCTCGAGGTTTAGGTTCCAGAAAGTTTCCGTTATGGTACTTCTTGAAGTTGCTCAAGTTTTCTGCTACGTTCAATGATTCAGATGACTTGACTAGCGAGTCAAACGATTTGGAACGAGATAACAAGTTTTCTTGAAGTGACACTTTGACGTGTGGTGCAGCAGTGGCAAGGCTAGGAACCAGGGTCCGCGAGGTGAGAAACTGGTACAACTCATCGGCAGAGGGCTCGTCCTTCATGATAATGATGATCCTGTTCAAGAACGCCAAGTTCGACCAGTGGCTGATGTGATTGAGGAAGTAGTTTTCTTCGCCATTTTGTGCTGCCAAGTTGAGGATCGTGAGCTTGATTTGGTCCACAAGTGCCAATTGGCTGTGCGAAGAATAGTACACAGAGGAGCCCTCGTTGAGGAAGTCCTCCTTCTTGAGGTTGTTGATGATGATGGAGGTCTTGGGAAGCGTATCTGTGGAAAGTGACATGGTGGTGTGGGATGGATGCGAGACTAAAGATTGGAAATGTGAGTGCGGTAGAATCGGAAGCTAGCCACCAAGACGAACGATACAACTAGACAACAAGATCACGAGCAAAAGATGTAGATGCTTATCTGACAAGGACGCTGGTATTTGTAGGGTGAACGCAATTTCAGCCTCTCATAGACTCAGTCTGTAGTGATCTTGAGAAAAGATGATGGAACCTGATGTACAAGCTTTGTGCTGATAACCTGCCCAGCCACGCACTGCGCCCCTATAGTGAATTGCAAATCAATTGCAATCTATAGTAAAGTAGACATGGTAGTGCGCCGCACATCCAGGGTTGAACTTGGCGTGGCACCGCACACATGACATGTTGGCATCGAGGGAAGTGTACTGTGTGAAAGTGAGCTCGTGGTAGCACATACCGCAAAGAATAACTTTGGCACCTGCGGTGAGCAGGCCGGAGTCCCAGGGTGTGATGTCATGGCGCGGGTGAGCATAGGCCGAGTGACATTGGTAGCAGGGAAAATATTTGTCGCAGCATTTGAATTTGATGGCGATAATGTCGAGGGTAGTGCGGTAATGCGAGCAACGAGTGTGGTCGTCTACCAAGTCGCCGTATACCGGGATGGAGTTGGGACCAAGGGTTCGTGACATGGGCGATGGTGGACGAGGTGTGGAAGAAGAAAGGCGGGAGAACAAAGGACGGCGACCGCCGGTGGATGACCAAGGGCGAGTTAGCGAAGTGGGAGATTGAGCGTGGACGTGAGATGGTTCACGGTCGTGCAAGACTTTGATACGGATTTGGTGTGGGTGGTACCAGAGGGGTGGGCGATGGCGATGGCGATGGCGATAACGAGAAAGAGGAACGAAGTAGCGGTGAATATGGTTTCACATTTTCAGTGCGTCTCAAAGATAAGCGTTGATCGACTGATGGGCGAGTGCGTGAGTGATGACTACTGAGTCACTTGGCGAGTCACCGTGTCGCACCGTAGCAACGACACTCATACGGCATGGCACCAGCAGAGTGATCGGCACTTTTGGAATGCCGACGCTGAGAGATAAGAGTGGGATTGGGCGGTGGTGTAGGTGTGGTTTCAAGTGATCATGAATCAGATCGTACGGAATGCGTGGATCAAGATTCCCTTCTTCCATAGAAACGCTACTGCACAAAGCTATGGTAGTCTCGGGATTCTAATTCTAGTAGACTTCCAGATTCGAAATATTCTTTAGGTATTGCAGTGTGGGGTACGGATAATATAATGCTGGAAAAATTGTATTAGTATTTATTAAAATATTTTTAAATTATTTGAAGAACCAAAAAGTATCAAACTTCGATAATATTTCCCTATTTATCTACCCACAGCAGACTTGATAGAAGTCACTGGGATCAAGTTGGACTCATCCACCACTGCATCAGGGTAGTTTCTTTCAGATTTCTTCTCAGAGTCTTCCATCTTCTCTCTCAATTCTCTTTCAGCTTCCATTTCAACGTGTAAGTTTCTGAAGTGGAACCAGAACACAATAGCAGAGAACGCTCCAATAATAGCAAATGCGCCAAAAACCCAAACTAAGTGTGGATCGTTCATCACTGGAGTGACGGCTTCACTGATAGCAGCAGAAATAGCAGATGTGAACAAGAAGAGAGCCATAACAAGACCCTTCATGTGTGGTGGAGATCTGGTGTAAGCCAATTCATAAGCAGTAACGTTGGCAAAACATTCACTGGCAGCGGAAAGGATGTAGACGATGACTTCAACCCATGCGGAAATTGGAGACTTTTGCTCACAGTTGGTAGCGAATTCACCACAAGGAGAAGTGTCGTAAATTTTCTTTTGAATAATGGCACCAGCGGCTTGGGAAGCAGCACCTAACAAAAATCCGAAAGTAATTCTGGCAACAGGTCTGAATTCAATCTTGTATCTTCTCAAAGCAGGGTAGACAGCGTAATCCAAAATTGGAATCAAGATGATAATAGTCAATGGGTTGAAGTTGTTGAACAAATCGTTTGGTACACCGTTAGTGGACATAGAACCAGCTTGAGAAGTTTCCACACTACCTAAACCAGTATCACAGATATTGTAAATTGGGTAGTAAATGAAAATCTTACAGGCATCGAAAGTTTGCTTAACATCCAAAACCCATTGTTCATTCCAAGTGATTGGCTTTTGCTTCTTGGCCTTGTAGAATTCTTCACCTCTTGCAAGCATCTTGCTTGGACTGGCGAATTCCCAGAAAGTCTTTTCCCTGATACGTTGGATCCAGTTACCTCTGAAGGAAACTCTCAAGATCCTGTAACAGTTGGTAAGAACGGATCCACGTGGAATTTCCTTAACCAACTTGTTTTGCAAGTAGAAGAAGATGAATGGCAAGAAAAGGTAAACCACAATTGGGATGAAGAAGGCGAACCAGAAACCAATTCTTCTTTCAATGTAAGAAGTAGCCAATTGAAAGAATGCACCAATGTTGATGGCCCAGTAAAACACCAAGGTCATTCTCTCAAGAGTCTTTTGACGATCCACAATGACTTTTTCACCACTTGGCAAAACCTTAACGACATCAGTTTGTTCCTTATATTGATCCATCAAAAGTGGAAGCAAGTTAGGCTTGATGAAACCAGTACCGACAGCAAGAGTGATAATACCTAAAGCAGTAGGGACGATAGCATGTCCTTGAGCAATGATCTTTGGAATACCAGCAATAACAAACAAGACGTGGGCAATGAAACCAGCAGTGACACCAATCCAAATTGCTTTAAACTTACCGATCTGAGTATCAGCAACGAAACCACCATACAATGGAATAACGTATGCCAAGAAGGTCAACAAAAGAGTCAAAGCAGAAGAAGCAGACAATCCCATATTCAAGGCACCAGCATTTTCACTGGAACTATTGGAGGTTGGAGCACCAGTCTTACTACCATGTGGCAATGGATATTCAATGAAGTTACTCAAGATACCAGTAACAGAGTAGTAAGAAGCTCTTTCAGCCAATTCAGCAGCACAAAGAAGGTAGACAGCATAGTCGGCTCTTCCCAAGATTCTTCTTAAAGTGTTTGCTTCTTCCTTGGTAGGTCTTCTCAAACCTTGTGGGTTATGTTCGTCAGTGTAATGAGTAGACCAATTCTTTGGATCATTATAATCGTAAGTTTCAGTTTCCGAAAACTCGTCAGTAGCTGAGTTTACATCTAAAACAGCATCAACTTTTCCATCAAGACTTGGTTGAATTTCTTCGTTGTGCTTTTCTGGGGGAAACCCAGTCTTTTCCACTTCGTTGGACATCTGAAGCTATAGAGATGTTGTTTAGGTAGAGATGATTAAATTTAATGAGTCTAATTTCGAAGGTTTAGATTGATACTTATACCAACTTAAAACGTTCAAAGCCCATCATACGTTTTTTAGGGTATCGCACTTTGCCGTATGATTTTGCAGTATTCAACCCTGTGGCTTTAATCATTCTGGTACGGCACAAAAGATAAAATTGAGATAAGGATCCACTTATCAACAAAGGGGTACAAAGGGAATTTAGACCGAACAGACTTTAAGGAACTTCGTATAGGTAGTTGGTATATATGCACATATAGAAGGTAAGCATTTGGTTTCAAGGTATCAAGCTACCAATCTTGAGTCCCTTCTGGTTCTTGATCAATTCAATCAAGTAGAATTACAAGTGTGGCACTTCGCGCTGATTACTTACGTTGGTGATTCCTTCATGACGCAATCATAAAAGTCCGCAAAGGGCCACATCATGACATGGCACCAAAAACTTATAACCATCACGAGGCTTTTTAGTGTAATATGGTTAATCCGATAAATCAAAATGCCACAAATAAAAATCGCCGAATGGGTATAATGTAACCTGTCTGCAAATATTGATAAACCCGCCGCCAAGCACTCCCATTCTTAATCTGTCAATTTAGCGAGATTTGTATGCATAAAACCTGCAAATTCTACTTTGTGGCTCTTAGATAAGTCTCCTGGAGTAGTGAGCCGATCTCATTCTTCTAAGTCCTTGGTACTTTATGAGGATCCCTGTTGCCAACCATATCTATTTCATGTTCTTTACTCATCATGATGATATCAGATAATGATCCTTTTTCCGTAAATTCAATTGATATGTTGTAAAGATGTAACGCCGTTTTAGACAGATTTCGGCACGTCACAAAACCAAAAAGTGGCTTGGCTTGGTTCGACACATTTACTATTCTGCTCAAGATCATAGGAATTTGTATTAGCAGTTGTAATAAAATAATTTAGCTTTATTGGAAATATGTGGAGGATGTACGGACAAACTCACAAACGCCTGTGCCTTTCGGCGAACCGTAGGGCCACCTTTTCTCGTTACTTATGATTGTCTACTATGGCGTGCATTGGAGTTGCGACTGTAGATCGGGACATAAACGGATTTAACGGAGCAATTCTCAACAATAGAGAAATTGATGCCTTCCGAAGCAACCCAGAGCTCGTACACTCGAAAAGTCCCAAGAGATGTTGCCAACTGTGTAATGAGATCATTCGTGGAGTTATTCAACGGGCATATTCGAGATCGACGAATGATTCTTTTAACCTTATTATCTGAATACCATGATTCGATCTTGCATCTGATAAGGATCTCTTTGATTTTCAGATTTTATGCGGGGTTTCTTCGAACCTGCTGGTGACAATAATTATTGAATGTTATGAGAATTTGCTGGGCGTGAGGCATGGAATGCCGGAAACGCTCTTTATTCCCACTCAGCCTATAGAGGCTAACCTTTGTTATCTTTATTATGGAGTACGCAGTTCGAAAGAAAATTAATAATGAACGGGTATTTTTATTGATTAGTATGAAGTAAGTAGTTGAGTTACTAACTGTTTTTAAGCGAAATAAGAATTTTCTTCGGTACCAAACTCCTGGTTCCTGTTGAGAGAGTTGTGTACGGTGAAGGTATTATGGAACTTTAAAGTTTTTAGTAACCATTCATCGTAGGCGTTTCTAAATCAATCCATTGGAATTGGGGAATGATTCAACAGGGTATTTCATGCAAAGTAGAATCGCTTTTAAGTGCCTGATGTTCACATACTAGATTTTTCTTCTCATATCTATTCTCATCTACTAACGTTATAGAGAATTTTAGGAATAATGAAAATTTCTCAATTTAATATTTTTAATCTATAGATTCCCTTTTTTTTGCTACACTAACGATGACTTCAAACAATCCTTAATTATTATCGTTATCTAAAAACTTTCAGGGTATGATGTCCTGCTTGGGAATTCTCAGGGTAATTATGTTCCAATATTGTTATGCATGGCGACCTATGAAGTGCATGAGGTCGCATTAGCGATACTCTTTTCGAAAATGTACGAAGTGCCATGTTTTGCAAGAAACTCAAGAGGACTATTGCATATTCATTTCTGAAACCGGAAACTAATTGTCTTGCCGTAAAGAGATTGCAAGGATAAGAAATGAAGAGTATTGCAGTATTGGTTTTCTAGAGTATTGCAGTATGGGTTTTCTAGAGTAT